>JBBYHO010000021.1:10170423-10183894 GCA_038382025.1 Adansonia gregorii
TTGAAAAATATATTGGTAAATATAATAGAGGTTATTGTTTAAATTTAAAAAATTAATAACAATTAAGATCAATGATTAACTTCTATAGATATGATATAAAGGTTAAAAAAATTCAATAAAGAATTCAAAGACTATGCCAACATTTATTTTTCCAATAGGGAAGAGATGGAGCTATATAGTCTTAAAGACAACTTTAACTCTGTTCTAATAGGGAGACCAAGGAGTTGGAATTATATAGGTTTAAAGACCATTTTAACCTTATTTACTTTAATAGGGAGTTGAAAATTATTATATATATTCAATTCAAAGCTTAAATGAAAGAATTATTATTGAATTAATTGTTGATAACGATTTTGGTGTAAAGTAACGGTTTTTATAATTAACTATAATAAATTTTAAATTAAAAACCTCTTAAAATTTAGTATAATAATTCAATATTAATTTAGATTTAGTAGTAAAATATAAAACAATAAATACATGAAAAGAATGGCAAAAAGAAATTAGTATATAGGTAATATAAAAGGTTCATTTTGATCTATTTATTTAAAAAAGGGAGTTGGAAATATATTAGTAAATATAATATAGGTTATTGTTTAAATTTAGAAAATTAATAACAATTGAGAATAATAATTAACGTTTATAGATATGATATAAAAGTTAAAATCAAAACAACTTCAAAGATTAGGCCAGCATTTATTTCTTCTAAGGGGGAGGAATTGGAAATAAATAGATTAAAGACATTTTTAGCCCTATTTATTCTAATAGGAAGCTGAATATATTTACATGGAATGGTAATGGAAAATAAAATTAATAAGAGTAGAACATTTTCTCTCTTGTCTTAGTTCCCTATGATTTTTTTTTCTTTCATAAATTTAAGTTTTTATTTAATACTTTTTGTTTAAAATTTTAATATGCAGGAAGACAAAATCAAAGACAAATGGAAGAGGAAATTATTTATATATATAAGTATATAAATATATAATTATTTATAAACATAAAATTAAAGCAATCCCTTCAATGGTTTGCCATAGACTTTGGCAAGTTTCTACTTTTTTTGAGTTAACAAAGAAGGTCCAAAATGAAGGCTTGTTTGAGTTGAACTGGGGTTAAATTCGATCTAATTTGAGTTAATTTAAAAAGTTAAAGATCCAAAATTTTTTTTTTTTAAAAAAAATCCGATTCCAAAATATCAAATTTGAGAAAATTTGAATCCAAAAATAGTTGAATAGGAAAAAGCTCAAAACTGACATGACCTAAACCTGTAAAGGCCCATAACCGTTGAGACCTGAACCGTAGATCGATCCGATCTGAATCTATAAAAAATTAAATTTATAATTAAAAAAATAAATTATAATTAGGTGATTTTATTTAAAATGAAAGTATAAATAGCTAAATGATATATTAATAATGTACTATCAATAAAAATAATTAATAGTGCATCTTTAAATTAAATCATAAATAACTTTTCATCCTCAATCAGTCAATTCAGTCCCTTCTTGCTCCTGATCACTCCATATTGAATTCAAGAGCTAAGAAGAAAGGTTAAAATTGCATTTTTAGTTAAGGTGTTGGTCTAGGGTGTCAAACACCAAAGTGATGTCAATCACTTACCTTAACTTGTTAAACTAAAACCAAAAAACAACGAAGTTTTAACCTCTCAAAACCTATTAATTTGAAGACTACAATTTAGCAACTAAACTTATCGATTTTAACTACACAAATCAAGACGCGGATGATTCTTAGACATTTAGTATGGCAACTTTTTGCCTTAATCAAAATCATTTTCAAAATCAAAGTACTTCTCTTATAAATTAGAAAAACATAAAAATATTTAAAAATTAAAATGTCACATTTAATACACAAAATCAGTAACAAATATTGCATATGGTTCTGAAGAATAATAAAATTAGTAAATTTAGTTTGTTTTTGGACTTTTCTTCTTTAAAAAAAATCTAATTTTAAAAAATATGGCAACTCAAGAGCAATTTACTAAAAATAAGTTTATTCATGTCAAAATTTAATAAAATTCAAATATTCAAACTTTATATTATTTGTAGCAAAATAGGTCAATTATTAGACAAAAATATTTTTAAAATAATTAAAATGAGATTTTACAAGTACTTACTTTAGGCACTTGTATCTACCACATTGAATCGAGTCAAGATGGCTGATTGGTATAAAAAAAAGTCCATATATTGTACTTCAAAATAAAATTCACTTTAGCAATAAAATTGGTTAGAATACCATTTTTTTAGAAGCCAAAAAAATACAAAATTATCACTAGTTGCTAAAATTCTAGGTTTTAAAAATCATTTGACTTACCAGAAGCGGTTAAAACTCCAAATTCATACAAACACTAATAATGTTTTAAAACACGACTTTATAGTAGAAATGTAATAGTATATCTAAAATTTTATCTCAGCAAAAACAAATTCATATAGAGTTTCATACGTCAAAATTTAAAAATCATCACAAATTGCCCATAATTTTTTGAGTTTTCTCACTTACAAATTCATTTAACCAACTTTGAAGCTTCAATTCTCATAACATGAGACTCATCTGACCAGATTAAATAGACTAATAGAAAGATCATATTTCATACTTCAAAAGTCATCCAACACAAGAATATGGAATTACATTGATCCTAATTTGGCTCGTTAAAACTGTCAAAATTTATTTTTTTCAAAATACAAAAAAATTGATTTCTCTAAAAAGAGAAATCCAATTAAGTTGCCATAAAAACCGTTAGAAAAATCTCGATGAGATCTTTCCATCGAGACCAACCATATTGCCTGAAAGTTAGCAGAATAAAGCTAGAATAATTTAAAACTTAGAGAATGTTAATACAAACTATGAATTTTGTAAACAACCAACTAAAAATGCAAAATTCAAAGAATCTTACCTTAAAACTTCAATTTTTGACATAATCTTAAAATTCCAAACTTTCTTTTTGATTCTAGGGTTTTCCTTTTCTTTTCCCTAATTTTGTTTCTATCTGTCTCAAAAAAAATATTAATAGTCTTTTCCTTTCCTTTTATGCCCCTTTTTTTACCAATATTTTAACAAAACTCTATGGGGTACAACGACTTGGGCTATTATTGTTATTCTCATCATCATCTGGGTTAGGTACTACAATAATATTATTAATTTGACATTTGATTTATTATAAAATAATTATTTATAGCATATTATTATACTTATTCTATGTTTAAAATTTAATTTTAATATAATAATCAAATATACAAAATTAAATTTTAAATTATGTGTAATAATAATAACATTATTAACAAAATTAACTTTAAATCATATTTCTGTTAGTGTTTCAAGTAAATAAAATATTGATCAAATAGTTTTTAGTACTATCATTATTATACTTATAGTAATTAATCATAAAAAATAAAAAATAGTAATATTAATTTAACATTTGATTTATTATAATATAAACATGTACAATTATTATTCTTATTCTACATTTAAATTTTAATTTTAAAATATTAATAATCAAATACACAACATGATATAATTTTAACATATAATTGATCATGTTTTGTGTAATACTATTAACCTTAATAACAAAATTAACTTTAAATCATAGATTCCTTTGTGTTTATAATAAATAAAATATTAAATTTACTTAACAATAAAAATTTTATCTTGTAAATTAAAAGATAAAGATTACAAAATTTAAATAATAAAATATATTTTTCAATTCCTAAACTCAAACAAACGAAGTTTTTTTTATTCTTAAATTTTCACATTATAAGATGTAAGATAATTTTTTATTTGTTGATAACACTAATACCTACGTTAAATATTGATTCAAAAGTAATTGTGTTAACTGAAATATCAAAATATCCTTTAAAATTAATGAAAAACGAGATATGAAAATTATTTTCCTTTAATAATCAAAAACATCATGTTGTTCTTGATAAACTTCTCTAACTCATACAAAAATAGTTCAATCCGTTGTATATGATAAAGATCTAATTTTATAAGTTTTAAATCCGTATAATAAAAAATAAATTCATATGTCAAAACAAATGTGTAATTAAATTAAAAGATATAAATTAATTAAATTAATTATCATATAAAAATAAATAATATTATTATAATTTAATAAAGTAATTTAAATAATTAATTGATATATCTAATTTTAATGTCAAAAAATAAAATATTAAAATCATATCAATATAATATAAATTTTAAATTTTCAATTTTCATTAGCTGTTAAATTATCAAAGTGAAGTGCATGTATTATGATTAAATTAGTTGTGATTTAATATGCTTATATATTTGAAAAGTATAAAAACATAAATTTCAAATTCACATGTAGTTATAAGTATTTCAAATTCACCACTAAATAAATACCTAAAAACTATGAATTTGAGAACTAGTCATAAATGTTACATTTATATGTATTTTATTACACAATTTAAATTATTTTTGAAATCCAAATCTATTTTTGAAATCTAAATTTGCAAATGCAACCTTACAAATTATAATACATAGACAAAGAAAATCTAATAAAACAAAATTAAATAAAGAAAAAAAATTAAATTTTATTGGACTAAGTAAAAAAAGTCCAATGAGTTATTGAGTTGAGAGTAAAAAGTCATATATATAAATATTTATAATTTATATTTGTAACTTATTTTATTCTGATGATTTTTTTAAAATATAATTCAATAATTTTTTTTTTTTTACATTTACTTTATCTAATGTTATTTACATTTATTTACTTTACTCATGAAACAAAAAAATTTTTTAGATGATCATTAATTATATTCGATACTAAATATTATCAAAGCAAACATAATATGTAAGTACGTAATCATTGTAAATAAGTATCAAAAGTACAATTTTTTTTATTTATACTATAAGTAAAGAAATAGAACTTATACACTTAGCTTTTATTAATATTAAAAACAATATCTTAATAATCAATCAATACATAAAATTTATTACTTTTCAAATTTTAATTTTATTATTTTTGTCACTATATAAGAATAAAATTAATTATCACAATCAAAATTAAAAACTATTTTATAGCTTTAAAATTATAATTTTTTTAATCTATCTAAGCTCGCATGAACTTGAATCGATCAATTCTAAAATAATTCGAATCTGAAAAATCTATACCCGAAATAGCAAGAACCCAAAAAATTCAAATATATAAATTATTTATTTTATATAAATTTTAAAATATTCATATATCATATCATATTACGTTATAATTATTTTTCTCACGTGTATAAATAATCGACAAAGACAATTCCACTAAAAAAAGATAATTCATTTATTAAATTATGATACGATTGAAAAAGATACGTTAAGCCAAAACCTTGTACGTGCACCAATTAGAAGGTAGTCGTGCTTGAATAATTTTGCACTTTGAAAATGAAGCAACACTTCCTAACTTAGAATTAGTGACCCTCTAATCTTAATTTATGCACCGTAGTCTATACATTCACAATAATTCCTTCTCTCTTTTCAGAATTTCCTTTAAAAGGATGCAGTTTAGAAATTAAAAAAATTATAAATATTTAAATTTAAATTTTAAAATTATTAAATAATAATTTTTACAAATAACTGCACGAAATAAGGCTTCCATTCTCTTTTTACAATATATTACCTAATCGCTAAAATTCTAATCCAATTGATCTTTTCCCTTCGTCGTAAAAGGAAGTATGTCATATTAAGTCCTTATGTTATATGAGATTTTTCAATTTAAAAAAATTTTCGAATTTTAATTTTTTAAAAAATAATTTTTATTTTTTTTATGTTTATAAATTGCTTGTTAGATTTTAAAAACATTAACTTATTCTGTCCTTACAAAATTCCAAATTTAATTTTTTAAAATTAATTTTAATGTTTTTATTTTTTTTAAAAAAATCCCATAATTTAATTTTAAAAATTTATTTTCTTGGTTTTTGATATTAAAAGATTTTTCATATTCTTTTAAATTATATTAGATTATGATGCAGCAAGCTCATGCGGCATAAACGCCACATGTCATCTTATTACTGGATAAGAGTTATGTCAATTGTTTCATTTAACAATATTAATCACGAATATTAAATTATCACCCGATAATAATAAAGAAACCACATTACGCAATTTAAAAATATATGTAGTACTTTGTAAAATACGATGACTTCGCAAAAATAAAAAGGTTCAAGGTTAGAGTTTTGAGTTTCCAAAATTGGTAAAATGAAAAACAGAGATGGCATGGCAGCCAGTTCAATGGATTGATTATTGTTTATGGGAAAAGATAAAATGAACAAAATCACAGTGATTATGAAATTTAATTATTAAAATTAAAAAAAAATCATCATTTATCTTTTCTTTTCTTTTAGAGAGAAAAGTTGAATTTAACCGATAAAATTCATCTAATTAATTTGAAATACAATATATATATGTGTATATATATATATATTATGGTTATAGGGAAGTCTGAACTCAAAATGTGTCGTCCATGTCTATGTCCATGTGCAACATGCAATGCCGAAGGGGAAGTTTCAAGTCTAAAACTAATACTAGGGTGAAGGGGCCTGGAGCACATGCAGAAAAGCGAGGGAGGCGACCGAAGTCATCCAATATTTATGTAATGACCGGTGAAGGCAAAGCCTTTAATGCAGCTTGTACACTTCCAACCTCCTCTCAACTGTTACTCATCAATGCCTCTCTCTCTCTTTACCCTGAGTTTCTTCTCTCTCAATCCCAACTGTGATCCTAAGACCAGCAGCCACCGCTTTACTTTTCACTTTCACTCACCTCTTTCTTGTTTCATGTGCTTTGCATCCATCTACTTTATAACCTTCAGACGTTCTTTTTCTTTCTTACATATTTGTAGTAGCATTCTGATTTTCATCTTCATTTGCATTTCCTTGCCCCTCCAAATTAATAATGCAGTTGAAAGCTAAAAGATTTGTTGCTTTGAAGCTAGGCTGCTATAAGAGTTGAAGTAAACGAAACCCTCTTGTTTGACACTTTTAACATAAATTTTAACTAACAACCCCAAAAAAGGTTGGTATTTCTTTGACAATTGTTTCTTTTTCTTTTTTTTTTCCTTTTTTGAAGGGGGTGTCTTTTTATTTATTTATTTATTATTCTTTCTTTTCTGTTGACGTTTATAGTTTGGGTAGATGAACAAACTCAAGACGGATAAAACAAAGTATTTTTTTCAATTATCTAGATTATATCTTTTAGCAGACTTCAATAAGTTCCAACTTGTATAAGATAGATTCATTTCGTCTGAATGTTTCTAGTCTTGTTCTGCTTTATATTTAAACTCTGACTCTGCATGAGACAAATCTCTAGAATGGGTTGGTATGAATATCTAAATTGAGTAATCAAGGTTAGTTTTAGTTTTGGTAAAAAAATCCACCAATAACATTTTTATTCTTTTGAACCAGGGTGCAACTTGGGAATTAGAGATGTTTTTTATTGTTTCAAGCTACAACTGATTAGTGTGGTTTCAGAAGAGCAAAAGCCATATAAAATCAGAGGTGATCGGTGGATTGTTTTCAGAAATTGGGAGACTCCTATAAATGTTCAGGATCATTTTGTAGCTCATACAGAATAATACTACATACATTGTAGAATTTGAGAAATTGGGTTTTCTCTGTTGTTGTTGCTTTTGATTAGTTGATTTGTTTGTGTTGGTCTTTCCTGGAAGAAGATGGTAGGGAGTATTGACACTTTGCACCGGAGTTTGTACTCAAATGGATCTTTACACAATTGTAATGGTTTGGAAGAGAAACTGGATGAGCTTCGGCACCTTCTGTGCAAGACCGATGGTGATCCATTGAGGATTGTCAGTGTGGGAGCAGGTGCTTGGGGAAGTGTTTTTGCAGCTTTGCTCCAAGACAGCTACGGCCAGTTTCGAGAAAAGGTTCAAATCAGGATATGGAGAAGGCCTGGAAAAGCTGTTGACAGAGCCACAGCAGAACATCTTTTCGAAGTGATCAATTCAAGGGAAGATGTATTGAGGAGGTTGATCCGGCGTTGTGCTTATTTGAAGTATGTTGAAGCAAGACTTGGCGATCGTACACTCTTTGCGGACGAGATTTTGAAGGATGGGTTCTGCTTGAACATGATTGATACACCACTTTGTCCTTTGAAGGTTGTGACCAATTTGCAGGAAGCCGTCTGGGATGCTGATATTGTGGTAAATGGCTTGCCTTCGACTGAAACACGTGAGGTGTTTGAAGAAATCAACAATTATTGGAAAGAAAGAATCACTGTGCCTATCATTATCTCTTTGTCAAAGGGTATAGAGGCTGCGCTGCAGCCAGTTCCTCACATCATTACTCCAACACAAATGATTAATCGAGCAAGTAAGTTCTCCTCAATTAGTCAATGGTCTTACTTTGTTATTTGTTTTAAAATTTAGCAGCATTGGTGAAACAAGGGAAAATTTTAATTGCAGATGATCTTATTAATATTTTGCTGATGACCAATAGTCGAGTAGGAATCTAAAAGATTCTCTGAAACTTATGGTTTTGAACTACTAAAAAATGTTGAAAACTAACGTCTTCTCTAAATTTGCTACTCTTGTCTATGTTTAAAGCATAGGTGCAATCAGGAACATTATAGAATTGAACTGTGACATGCATCTTAGTTAATTAAACGTGAAATACTTATGTTGCTATTAGGATTGTTTAGGAGCAGCTTAGTGAACTCCAAGGTTTAGGCCATTAAATACTTCTTTTGATATAGATAACAATCTGAGGCATCATGTAGACATAGAATGATACTGCTTGCTATGTTACCAGAGGACTATTTTTCCCCAATTTCTCTTTGTGCTTTTTCTTTTATTCTTGCTGCCTGGGGCAGAAGAGGGTGCCGGGCGAGGGCGGTTGGTTTTGAGATAATGAATTCCTTCCATTCGTTGAGAAAGGAACTTACCACCATCAATATAGTAAATGTACTTCAATTCAGTTCCATAATCTGTTTCCTACTTGATTTTTATATTTGCCTGGAGGTCAGAAATGCAGATCCACAATCTGTTATTGTTTTTCTTTGATCTACTTTTCCCTCTCAAGTAAACCTTTTATCTCTCATGTTTTCGAGCTTTGTGCATATGTTCCTTGCAGCTGGAGTACCTATGGAGAACATACTCTACCTTGGGGGACCAAATATTGCCTCTGAGATCTACAACAAGGAATATGCTAATGCTAGAATATGTGGAGGCGAAAAGTGGAGGAAACCACTAGCAAAATTTTTAAGACAGCCCCATTTCATTGTATGGGACAACAGTGACCTTGTCACTCATGAAGTCATGGGTGGCCTGAAGAATGTCTATGCCATAGGAGCTGGTAAGTACCTCTGTATCGTTTGGCCAATAAAGTTTGTATATAATGCACAACAACTGGTACACCAACACATTTGCGGTGATCTTTTACCCATCCATTGATTTCACTCCCACATTCGATTGTCATGGAAGTGACGTGATAACAAAAATCCCTTTGCTGAATTTATTTATTATTTAGAAATTGAGTCTCATTTTCAGGTTGTGGGTATATTATTTCTCTTGGTAGCTTTACCAAACTGCCAAGCATATGGTTGATTTATAGCTGGATAAATTCTTCCTCTTCTGATCTGCTAGACGGCCGCCAGGAACTTTCATTCCTATTAATGTTGCAAAGCGAGTTGTCTTGAAACAGTATTATTTCTTTTAGGTTATTTATATCTATCATCCTTTCGTTTTGGGAAAAAAACAACAATTAGCTCCTTGTTTATCCCTAATGTCGGTACTTTGATCTCATCAAAGTGATCATAGACAGAAAATATTGACCCCCATTAATAATCTATGTTGATATTGATCTAGCAAAAAATAAAAGGTGAAAACAGCCTGGTACGTAAAAGCTGAACTTCAGACTTTCTGATATGTTTGCATTCTTATAAACTCTATCCGCCTGAAAATCAAAGAAAAATGAAGGGGGTGCTGCATGGTATTATTATACATATGTAACAATGCATGCTTTGTTTTTTTTTTTTTTTTTTTTTTTTTTTCAAAAAAACGCCCACGTGCGTAGAATCTCAACTTGTGCTAACTAAATTTTTGTGGAAAATTAGCAACGTCTTGTTCTCGTGTTGATAGACTAATCCTCGCCTGGACTGAACTAAAACATTCTAGAGTAATAAGGAATGAATTTGGAGAAGATAAGGCATGCCCTTCAGATAGCCCTCCTCGGAATACTGTTGGTTTAGATTACATTTGTAGGAATCTGCAAACAATGTTAATTTCATGGGACATAATTTATTCGATAACAAAAAATATATATAAACGCAAAAGCTTGGAGAGTGTTGACTTGTCCAATGAACAAATCTTTATAATTTCTGATGGTGATAACTTCACAGGAAATATTTTGCGCCTTAATTTTCAATTATAAAATTTCTACGAACTAGATGACAGAACAATTTGTCATATGTCCTTTAGAAATAAGGTTTTCAACAGAGATTTTAAGTATCCAAAAGACAAACACTGCTATATATTGCATATGGAAAAAGGAACCTATTGCTTGATCTCTCAAGGATGAACAATCAGACAACACTGAGTAATCAGCCGGTTATTCTTGATGTTCCTCCCGTCCTTAACGCATAGATGAACAATTGGAATGCAAATTTTTAAGGGAGACTTCCTGATTGATATGTACATAAGTTAGACATGGTTTACATGCTTGAGGAAGAATCTTGGTGAATGTAAATCTTTAATTTCAATTTAAGATCAATGCAAATAGGAAATGATTGAAACATATGAGTTCTAATGATATACTGTTTCAAATTTTGGAACATAATAATGAGTTTCAAGTTTGATTTTCTCAGGAATGGTAGCAGCCCTGACAAATGAAAGTGCTACCAGCAAATCAGTATATTTTGCACATTGTACATCAGAAATGATTTTTATTACCCATTTATTGGCTGAAGAACCCGAGAAGCTTGCTGGACCTTTGCTGGCTGACACTTACGTAACTTTGTTGAAAGGTCGTAACGCATGGTACGGCCAAATGTTAGCCAAAGGAGAACTAAGTCGAGATATGGGTGATAGCATCAGTGGAAAAGGAATGATTCAGGTAAAAAAATATTCTACCACTGTATTTGGTGAATGCAATTGGTGATCTGAAATTGTGTCTTTTCGAGAATGTGGCAGGCAGTACTTCAGGGTTCATACCATACTAGTCATTCTTTTATTTAGCTATTTGCTCCTCACAGCAATTTTCATCAACTTGCTGTATTAATTCAGATCACTTCACTTAAATTTTCATTGCTTACAGCTGTGTCCATTCTTCATCCTTTTTTTTTCTCTGTAGGATGGCAGTGCATTCTAAAATTTTTTTGGTTAGTCAATGGGATGCTGGACTTCCTACTATTCCAGAACCACTTAGCATTTTAAGCCTATTTCATGCTAAATGTTGATGGCTATTTTACATTTGCTTCAGTCTTTCAGATGCAAGATAGCAAATTGCATTTTTCTATAATAAAAAGTTATACCAGAAGTGAATGTCAACGTCTTTTGTTAGCTCTAGGTCGGTAGCAGTAATATTAAAGCAGTTTTGCTTGATCTGCTTCTCTTTTTATTTGTAACCTAGTTATTGACTACTTATTGCCATTTTTCTTATGCATCCGAGCATTAACTGGTTCTGCATTAGCGCTTAAGCCATGAACTACTTCTGTAGAACAACTTAACAGGAGAAGGTGTCTTATTTCGCCATATGCATAGTGTTTCAGCTTAAATGGGTGCACCCTAAAACATTGTGATTATAGAAAATGACAAACAAATGACCTCGTTCGTTAAAAATTTTCCAAAATTCAGCCCTGCAGTATTGCTTTGGAAGTAGTAATTTAAAGCGTTTTTCCTTAAGAATCAAAGCGAAAATCTTGGAAAAGGAAGCGCCAGAAAAGGCAAATGATGCATTTTGGCTAACCGGTTGTTGTAATTGTGGATTATCAATGCCGATATTGCAGAAAACTGGATGAAGGTCAAATCAATCAGCATAACTAACCGATAGTTTGTTGTTTCATCTATGACTCTAAATTGCATATATTCAGTTTCATTATTAGACAACAAATTTAACCGATGTTAATTCTTTTCCAGGGTGTCTCTGCAGTAGGAGCATTTTATGAACTTCTGAGTCAATCAAGCTTAAGTGTGTTGCATCCTGATGGAAACAAGCCAGTTGCTCCTGTTGAGTTGTGCCCTTTGTTGAAGACACTCTACAAAATTCTTATAACGAGGTAATTTCATGTTCCTCAAAGGCTTATTGCAAGACAAGAAATTCAATAGCTGCCTAAATTGATGAACTAGCTTGGTACCTTCAAATAAGCTTTGCTATGGTTTTGAGACCTTGTTGAATCTGGAACAGCCTTGTCGCTTTGCAGCACATAAACTATCTCCTGATTTTCCCATGCCTTGACCAATGCGTACTTATGTAGTTTTCAATGATCAATAAGTCCAATGCTAAGCTTGTCATACATTTTTGGAATCTTTAGGGAGAAGTCATCTCAAGCTATCCTTCAGGCACTAAGGGATGAAACCTTGAACGATCCCCGAGACCGCATTGAGATTGCACAGACTCATGCATTCTACAGACCTTCACTCCTTGGCCAGCCTTGACAAGTTTGCACACCAAGTTCAAGTTTAAAGGAGACTAATCATATATGGAACCAATTGTATCAGAGAGAAACATGGTGGCTTTGTTATGAATATATCTTTCCCATTTTACATATATATATATATATATATATAAATATTGAAAGCTTGATTGATGAAATTTGTCACAGTTTTTCAGCATCTTTTCAGAATCAATTCTTCTTGCATAATGTTTGCAGTTCCTCTTGGCCAAAGCTGTTGAATAATAATTTTGACAAGAGACGCTTTTATTTTTAACTATATGGTTCTGATACTTCCTGAGATTTCTAGCTCTCTTTTGCAGCTTAGACCAAGTGTTTGTTAAATTAAACAGTTCGGAAATCAGACTAGACTAAACAGCTCAATAGTCTTATTGCACTATAGCTCAATGACTTGCATATATGTATATACACACACACACACACACACACACACACACACGCACGCACACATAGAGACACACACAAAAAAGCTACTATAGCAAATTAGGCTTAGAGTGTACTGCTCTGAACTGGTTCCTCAACCACACTGACCATTTACCAATCCGAACATGGATTAATTTGAGATGGCAATCATAATTCCATGAAATTGATAAGTTGTATAGACATAAAAGCAATAATGTTATTACATTAGTATTATGATAAAAAAAAAATCACTTTTCTTAATGCTTTATAATACTTTCAGGTTGCAATAAAGTTATAAAAGTTTCAAACAAAATAATGAATAATAGCAGAATAGAAAAATCCCTCTCACAGATAATGTTGAGTCATGTACGTTAGTATAATGACTTCTGCTATAAGATGCGTTCTTACCTATTAATTATTTTGGTAAAAGTTA
>JBBYHO010000021.1:10195107-10206141 GCA_038382025.1 Adansonia gregorii
GAAAAACAATAATCCAAAAAAAAAAATGCAAAATCCAAAATTTCCATTGAAGCTCTAGTGCAAGCTTCTTCTTCTTCTTCTTCTTCTTCCTCTTCTTTTTTATCATCAACAACAGATCCAACCCTTTTTCCATCCAAATTTCAAAACCCCAAGAATGTCATCAAGCCAGCAATCATCATCATCTTCATCTTCATCAACAAAAAACCAAACCCTTTTCATAGCTTCACTTATAATCCTATGGTACTCCTCAAACATTGGGGTTCTTCTTTTGAATAAATTCTTACTTTCAAACTATGGTTTCAAATTCCCAATCTTTTTAACAATGTGTCACATGTCAGCTTGTGCTTTTCTTAGTTACATCTCCATTGTGTTCCTGAAACTTGTCCCTGTGCAACCAATCAAATCCAGGCCGCAGTTTCTGAAGATTGCAACTTTAAGTGTTGTCTTTTGTGGTTCAGTTGTTGGAGGTAATGTTTCTTTAAGATACCTCCCTGTGTCTTTTAACCAGGCTGTTGGTGCCACCACACCCTTCTTCACTGCCTTATTTGCGTACTTGATGACTTTCAAGAGAGAAGCTTGGGTTACGTATGGTGCTCTTGTTCCTGTTGTTGCCGGGGTTGTCATTGCTAGTGGGGTATGTTTCTTTCTCTGCCTTTTTTGGATCTTTTGGTGATAAGAAGATTTTTTTTAAAAATTTTTTATGCTTTAGAGATTAATTATATAATTTTGTTTGTAATGTATATGTGGTTACGAGATTATAGATTTGAAATTGTGTTGAAGTTATTTGTCTATGATAATTAGTTATAAATGTTTGCCTTGATCTCTGATTATCATAAATCATAGGCCATGTAAAATATAATTGTGAGAGGTTATCCAGGGGAATGCATTAGTCAATTAGTGTTTTTTATTTTTTTATTTTTAACTAATGTCCATATGGTGCAAGTAATCAGTTTCAGAAGTTGAAACAAAAGAACCAGAAAAAGATTTGTAGCATTTGCATTTGTTGGTGTCTTTCAGGTAGACATGCTCTGGGAGTGTCCTTCTTCTGTAAGTTGTAGTAAAGCCCTAGGCGTCATGCAATCAAGCTGCTGCCAGAAAGCTGGATAGCTTGAAACTATGGAAATTTGAACAAACTAAAGTGAAAGTTGATGTGGATGTGGTTAGCATAAGTTATATAGGTGGTATCAATTATTGATTGCACATATTTAATTTGTATATTTTTTTAGGATGGTTTTTTTACGGCTGTTGTGATAGATTTACAGTTAATTTAATTAGGCCAAGAACTTAAACTGCAAAATGTGGCCTGCACTAAGCAATTCGGGGGCTAATTCAATATGCATGCTGATATTCTGCAATAGGTGTGCACTGAAGATGTAAATTACTTCCTTTGGAATTGAAGTTGTAACGTATTCGGGACCAAAGTATACTTATGATATATATTGACTGCATAGTGTTTAGCCCTATCAAGAGTGTAGCACGAGATTCATAGTTCATACAAGCAAACTGGCTTGAGAGTCTGAGAATTCTAGGAGAGAGGAAACAAATAGAGAGAAGCAAAAAACAATCAAATGGGCTTGAGGTCTCTCTCTATTTGCAGTAATGCATTTTCTGATGTATAATTGAGCAATGATCAAGTAGAACCTATTGTTGCAACTTTGTTTTTAGCTGTTTCATGTACAACTGTCCCCTTCCGTCCAACCTTCCCCAAAAGAAAATGAAAAAGAAGAAAAAAAAGGAAAAAGATGGGTTCACTATGGACTCCACTACATTTTTTTTTTGGAGGTAAAGGCAGGTTTAGTGATTATTGTCATACATTTCTCTGCTTCAGTAGCATAGCTATGGCCTATGCAGGCTGCACCAGAATGAAATTTCCTTCCTATGTTTAACTAGTATATACACTAACTATTGTTTCATTCCACAACGCCATCTTAATGTGTTTGGTCAAGTTTCCTAATTAAATTTAATGGCTCTTTGCTCCTTGTCATCAGTTCATTCTGCAGAATGGGAGGAAAAGGAGCTTTCTCGAAAACCCTATCTTTCAATTTATTATTTTTAAAAAAGAGAAAAAAAGAGCTCTAAGTTACTTTCTGCAGTTCTAGTCAACCTTTATTTCTTTCCTTAAAAATTTGCTCGATATAATGAATTTAAACCTTTGGATTTGATTATTGGTGGCAGGGTGAACCGGGTTTTCACTGGTTTGGATATATCATGTGCATAAGTGCAACTGCTGCTAGAGCCTTCAAATCTGTTCTTCAGGGCATTCTGCTTTCTTCGGAAGGGTATAATACTTTTATTTTTATTAGTTCGTTATCTGCACTTGGCACATTTCTTTAAGTGTTTGATGCATAGTTGCTGCCACAGAAGTCAATGCATTTAGTGTTTGTTTTTCCCTTTTTCCCTGAGCATGGGAAGTTCTCCAGAAGGCGTATGAGGGGAAGCAATCACTTGGATTTGCACCAAAGTTAAGTTGCCTACAATTCCTGTTATTGACAGGCTATGTTGTCAAATGCTGCCGTTAAGTTTATTTTTTATTGTCATTGTCTAATATTGCAATTATTTAAAGCGAATGAACTGACATGTTATGTCTTAGTTGAATTCTACCTCCAGCCAGCTATGAGGGGTGCATTTCTTCCATGTGTCCCTTACAGAAATGATATTTCGGGGAAGAAAGGGTTAAGTGCAGGAAATTTTTGAAAGCCTGATTTATGGGAGAATAAGTGGCCAAAAAACCTGACAAATGGGACTTAGATACTTTCTTCTTTTCCTTTCTTAAAAGTAGGAGTGCATGGATGGTAGCCAGTTTTTCTGACAAAAAGGATGTTAACAATAAAGATGAAAGAAACCATGGTTTGTATATAAATGTCTTTGCTTGTCGATTATCACATTTGCTTCATTGATATTTACTGGAAAAAGAAATGGAAGTGGACTGAAAACGGATCCTTTTAATTGTTGACAACTAGAACAAAACTTGCAGTTAACATGCCCTTAACCTTAGGCTTCCAACTTAAGCAAGTAATCAGAGCAAACGTTTGGACCTTAAATATTTCCTATTATTTCAATTTCTGTAGGCGATGATTGATGCTAATGTAGTTGGTTTTATTAATCCTTTTTTTAAGTGAAAAAATCCATCCCCAAACTAGTTGTTCATACATAAGGGCCGTGGTTCTGCTTCTTCCTCCCCTCTGGACCTCCCACTTGGTCTTTCACTTTTAGTCTGGAAGCATTTCTATTTGTCTTTCTCTCTTAATAGAGCTGCTTGTGCTTTTGTTTTATTCTTATAGGGAAAAGTTGAACTCGATGAACTTGCTACTCTATATGTCCCCAATTGCAGTTCTAGTTTTAGTGCCTGCAGCACTTATAATGGAGCCCAATGTGTTAGAAGTCATCTTGTCTCTTGGAAGACAGCGTAGATACATGTGGCTGCTGCTCCTCATTAATTCAACAATGGCATATTCGGCTAACTTGTCAAACTTCCTGGTGACTAAACATACAAGTGCATTAACACTACAGGTTCAATATCTTCTGCCTTCCTCTAGTTTAATTTTTAATGAGTATTTCTATGGATTATGGTAGTAAATATTGACCTTTAACTCTAAACAGTGTTCCTAAGTTATTTCATCAAAGTATTCTCAATCTCATTGAAATTGATAAGCTCATCAAAAAATTCTCATTAAGTTGATGTCATTAACTGCTTTCTATCAGTTGCACAAATTAGAAGCACTAGCATAGCTATAATCTGTGAGCTTGCTTATATGGGTAAACCTATCACTAGTGATTGGCTTAGGTCACTTTGCAAAAATGACTATTTTTACCATCATTTGTACTCTCCTGAAATGTTGTCATAAGTCTTTAGTTTATATAAGCTTAATGTAAGTATCATCACATTGTAGTCTTGTTAACAAAAAGCATTGATTAGGTACCTAACCAAGAAACTGCATCTTTGCTTTCAATAAAGCTTTTTTGTTGTGTGGTAGGTGGATGTCCTTCATTGGATGCCCATAGACATTGATCTAAGAGTCCAAATTCACTAGTGGTTGGACCTAGAAAATAGAATAGACTTAGCCATTTATATTCTCAAGTGGCCCGGAAATTAATCCCACAGTTGAAGCCCTGCAATTGTTGTATACCCCTACTCAAGCAGTCCTTTGTATAATATCTACATAATAGCTAAAAGGCTCAACTAAAAGCTGGTCATTAATTGGTCATCCTGCTTTTGTATTTCGTTACAAGAATTAAGGACAATTGTTGTTTCACCCTGTTTCTTGCATTGCATTTTTTTTTCCTCATCTGGCATTGGAATGATATTCGTGATCAGGTATTAGGCAATGCAAAAGGTGCTGTGGCTGTTGTTATCTCAATACTTCTGTTCAGAAATCCTGTCACTGTTGTGGGCATTGCTGGTTATACAATGACTGTTCTTGGTGTTGTTGCTTATGGAGAAGCAAAGCGCCGGTTTAGATAAATGCATTTACCGATTTGTTGTTTTTTTACTTGACCTGCTGCGAATAATGTGTTTTTGTGAAGAGAACATTGAAATTTGAAGGGTGGATTCTTGGTTAATAGTATGTAGTAGAGAGAATTTCTAATTTAAGCTACGATGTTACTTTAATCGCATACACACACATGCATATATTTCCCTTGTATTAGATGCTCTATTATTGTCTTATTTATTTGGGGAGACCGTCCCATAGTTAGCTGCATCCGTTCTGCTTCTTAATGTTAGAAAGTTGATACGCTAGGCTTTTCTTTTTATTTATGCATGGACTGGAACGCTCTCTCACGTGTATTTCCATTCAAAGATAGTTGGATTCTGGATGCATGCGCATGCACATGCACATGCACATGCCCATGCACGTATTTGATGTCAGAAGAAAAGTTGTTGAGGCTTAATCTTAAGCGGAGGGTGCTATCAGATGTGTAATCTGAGTTTTATACAAGTAAATAATAATAATGAGTGTATGGAAAAATAATGAACTAAATTTTAACCCACTATTTGTAGACATGCATATTTAAAATTTTGATACATTTAATATTTATATTAAATCTTTGTTTACATGGCTCATGCATAAAAATACTTATAAATGATGTTTAATTATATATTGAATATTGATAGATGGAAAAATAATGAAGAGAAGTTAGACCCACAGGTAGCTTGGATTACCCTTAGACCCACAGGTAGCTTGGATTTCCCCACATAATGCAGAATAAGCTACAAATTAGTCAAATTATTATTTTTAAAAATTAAAGGTGGTAGAATAAATCTGAATCTAAACATTTGTCAAAAAAACTTAAGTTTGAACCTGAATCGAACTCGATTTGATCAAAAAGTTAATGGTCTGAATTGAAAAAACTTAAGCTTGAAATATTCCAAACTTGAAATAATCGGAACCAAAAGAACTTGAACTCGATTCGAATCTAAATTTGAATTTAATATTAAAAATAAATATAATTAAATTATAATTAAATAATTTTTTATAAATAAAAAATTTTTATTATCAATTTTAATTTAATATTCTTTTAATAATTTTATTAAATATTAAAAATTTAATTTATATTTTATATATGATTAAACTTACTTATCGGTCGAGCCTAATCATAGCACGAATTTTTTTGAAATCTCAAGCCCAAGACCTGCCTATTTAAATAAAATATATGTTATTGTAATTTAAAATCATTGTTTCGAGTTTTGTCGGGCTAGTTTAAAACAAAAATATTAGAACCCATGCGTCAAACCTGCCTGTTTAAATAAAATATATGTTATTTTAATTTAAATCATTGTTTCGAGCTTTGTCGGGCTAGTTTAAAATAAAAATATTAGAGCCTATGCCCAAGCCTAATTGGGCTAGGTAGGTGCTCCGACCCTTAAGCATGTCTATATAAGATAAAATAATAATTTATTAAAAAATAAATTATATCTTGAGTTTTAAAAATATTATCAATAAAATATATGATCCATTTATCACATTTTTTTAATTTAATTAGTTAAACTAATTAAATATTGAGAGTTTATAATAAAATTTTGAATACTTCTTTAAATATTATTATTATTATTTCAAGTAACGATAATTAAAGTCTGATAATAATATAACAAAGTAATAATATAAATTAAAAAATATAAAAATCATAATAGATAATATCATATCAAAAATAAAAAAAAATTAAATGTTAAACTAGCAACTAAACCTGTCTATGTGCTGGACAACCTACCCATCCGAACAAGCTCAGCATGATTTGGTTGAGTCTCAAATCTTAACTTTCTAGTAGGCTCGACGCGAAACAACTTTCTTTTAAATAAAATAATATATTTTTATTTAAATTTATTCATAAAATATATAAATATTAATGTAAAAGTAACTTTTTAATATTATGATATTAATTTATACTTAAATAGATCGGTCATGCCAAGTTCGGCCTTAGAATTTAAAATTTTTTTTGGGTCGAGACTAGGCCCATGAAACCGAACTCAGATTGTTTTAGGCCGGACCAAACCAAAGTCAAGCCTAAACTTAGAACTCAAAATAATGTAAAAGTGATTACATTTAATATAAAATAAAAAATAATATAAAATATACTTGAAGCTAAGCTGAACCTAATCTCGAACCCAAATCAGTCCGAATTCGAATAGATTCACAGCCAAATCAGTCCAAACCTGGATAAGTTCGAACCCAAAAAAATTTCAACCCCAATCCGCCAATTGCCACCTCTGTAAAAAATCCACCACTGGTGCAATTGGTGAGGGGTTAAATCCTTTAATCATCAAATGGTAGTGGAATCCAAATGAATCCAAGGTAGTTGGTGAAATCTTCTACGAACTTCCCCGTCGTCATCACCTGGGGACTACATGGTTTGGAACTCGGAATATCTTGGCCAACCTCTTCTCATCTCCCCTTTTAACTTCAACATTTGAACCTCCAATCGAAACCCATTCGTTTATATATATATATATATAGCTAATTTGGTATGATCGGATAGAACGCAAGTCCATCTTTGACGCTTTCGCATGACCTAAGAGATTTGCTTCATCTCCTTGTACATTCACCTTCCACTAGCAGTAATGCATGCAAATCAAATAATACCGTCACAAAAACAGTATAAAAAGAAACACAGATTTAAATAATTTTGCCTCCTCGGTACTAAATACCAAGTTTGCAATACATAAAACTCATAGTATTGGTTAAAACTTGCTCGAAGCTTGACCACAATGATGATTTCGGACACTGGTTACCTGCCAAGATAATGCTATTGAAAATTGAGATGGGCAAAAATTACCGGCTGGAATTATACCAGGTATCAAAATGTCGTATAAAAAAAGAAAAAGAAAAAGAAAAATTAAATTAAATTAGCGATCGCAAGAATCAAAATCTGCCAACAAATCAAAGGCCATGTTTCAATCAAGTAGCCTCAGAAATGAAATTTAGTTTCACAGTTTTCGGGGCTATCATGCAAGTTCTGGACCACTAGGAAGTGCATCATAACCATCATGGTGCTTCGGCTTAACAACTGCTGTTTCAACAGGGATCCACTTGAGAATAACAGCAACAACCAAGCTAACTGACCCAATTAAGATGCAAAGTACCCATAGCTGCCAACTTAGAGGCACTGTGCTGGCCAAAGTTCCCAGATACTCAACTATGACCACTTGGAATGCTACTGTTGAAACCATTACGATTATGAATACCCAGCTGTTAAACATGCCCCGGAATATATTTATCTTCTCTATTTCACGGCTATTGATTTCATTGAACACCTGCAAAAAATCCAAAAATAAAAAAAAGTTCAATAATCGCTACATAAGTGTCAATGATACTTCTCCAACCAAAATGCCATTCCAGCCAGTAAGAAAATTAAGAATACCAATCAGGAACCAAGTGCACATTACATTATTTGCTTCTGATACGTCAAATGTTGCAAGGAAATGAAGACAGATGTTTCCACATCTAAAGATGAATAGCTATCAGAATATGTTCACTACGCTTTTTTTTGTTATTGACCTAAAAAAGATATAGTCTTAAGCTCCTAATAATTAGTACACTTCGACACAGAGATACCTTGGAACCTTTTGTGTGATGGCATTATCAAACTATTGCCCTACCTAATTGATAAAGTGGGAATATTTGTCATGCTGGAGAATACTCCATCTGAACTTAAGCGCAACAACGATTGCTAAAGAAGAAGCTTACACTAGCAATATTTAGTTAAATCCGAAAAGTCATACCTGGCAAAACACAAATGAATTGAATATCACAGTATTCAGAACACTGGTAGCATCAGGGCTTGTAAGCCTTAGAAGCCGCTTCCCATCAAAATTGAGAACACCAAGGACAGTTAGTTGATATATGCTCTGGCCAATGATATTTCTCCACATCGGCTTGGTGATAAAACTTGCACCCCTTGGAACAGGGGGCCTCTTCAATAATGCATCATTGGGAGGTTCTGTAGCTAGTGCCAATGCCCCAAGAGTGTCCATGATCATATTAACCCAAAGCAATTGTACAGCTGTGAGGGGGGCAGATCCTGAAAGTTGTGCAGAAGTCAGATAATAATGACGACGACGAAGACGATGATGATGTCTTCTTAATTATCAGAACTATAATACATGTCTGATGAAAGCTCGCTTGGTAGAACAACACACCTGAGATGCACGCGGAGACAAAATTGATTACAAGAGCAACAACGTTAACTGTTAACTGGAACTGCACAAACTTTTGGATGTTAATGTATACTGCACGTCCCCATTTGGCTACATTCACAATAGTAGCAAAATTATCATCCATTATGATGACATCAGCATTTTCTTTGGCAACCTGTACAATCAAGGTATTAAATGATAAGAAAGTTGGAGCAGAATGAGAAGAATGTGAACAAGCTTGATATTGCAATAAGGTCAGCCCAAAATACAAAATTATCACAGTCTATGTTAGGCATCCAACCCAAAACCAATTTTTAATAGGTGGAGGGGGCCAACGTTAGTGTAAAACCAATGGAAATCCAAGACTTAATAAATATGGGATAACACCACTTAACACTCCCCTCACGTGCAGGACCTACATGAAAACCACCTCACCACGGTTCATCAACCTCACATGGGGTAGGTAGAAACAACATGACACACCTGAGCTCTAATATCTTGTTAAACATCAAACTTAAAACCCAAGATACTCAATACTTTACAGATGAGGGATAACACAACTTTACAGTCTGATAGCTGATATCCTCATAAACAGAAAGGAGATAGACCAGTTAATTGCATCTAACATACATCATAACATACAAAGATATTATAACCTACGTTAAGCATGCAACCTAAAACAAATTGATACTAATTGGAGAGACCTAACTTGACTCAAAGACCAAAGGAAATCCAAAAACTAATAGATGTGGGAAAACAAAACACCCCTAACATGGGGTTAGGCAGGATCGACATAAACACCTAAGTTCTGATATCATATTAAACATCCAAGAAACCAATACCTAATAAATGTGGGATAATACACCAGAACTATCTGATAATTGATATCTTCATAAACAAGAAAGAGAGACAAGTTAACAGAATCTAACATACATCTTAATGCATTCAAAATAACTCAACAACTAAATGCTACTACGCTGCTATCCCTAAATATTTCCTGCAATTCACAAGAAATTTGATTGCATTTACTTGCATAAAGGAAAGTTATTTGCTGATAAGTTTAGATTATCATATAGTACCAGCTTGGTAAAACATAAGGACGTCAAGAACAAAGAAATTAAGATAAATAACTTTAAATCAGTACAAGAAAGCTCATTAAAAGCAACAATCATCCAAAGATCTATCTCTAAGAAAAAATGGACCATTTACAAAATTACATAGGTCTTTCATCCAAAAAAAGATCAAATATCTTCTATACGCATGTCAAGAGGAAAGTAAAATATTAAGAACATGCCTGATCAAAAGCACAGGCTTGATTAGATTGAAGCAACTGAGAGAATAAGTTCGAATGACATTAAAATAAAAAAAAAAAAAAGAAGAAGAACCAGCAAACCAGCAATGGCTCCAAAAATCTCTTTTGATAAGAAGAGTCACTTACAAAATTATACAGGCCATTCTTCTAAATAAAGGGATAAGCATCTAATTAGGAGGAATGGAGAAAAATCTAATGCTCAAAATATTCACCCAAGTAATCTTTAGAAAATGGAAGTTGGAATCGAGATAATGAGAAATCTTGTTCAAAAGGCCAATAATATTTATAATTTGTTATCTTCGGAAAATAACTTGTGTTTTCCTTTCCTAATGGATAAACAAATTCAGGAAGTCAAGAAAATTGAAATAATAGGGTAGTAAACGTGAAATAAGAAACAAAACAAGAGATAATAGGAGAGTAAACATGAATACAAAAATGAGACAAAAATCCTGTGCAGTAGTTTATTTCATAGAATAAATCCAGTTTTTCAAATCCTGATGTAAATTAAATACCAGAATAAGATAAAAATGATAGTCCCGGAGAGTGATGATATCCAATGAAAACATTCAGAAAATAAACAATACATTAACATCACATAGGATGGCAAATAGAATGAAAAGATATGAGCGAAGACAAGAAGATAAACATGTTCAAGCTTGTTAGAATCATCATCACTAAATAAAACTATGCATGCATACAAACCTCTGTTCCAGCTATCCCCATAGCAAGTCCTATATCTGACTGACGCAAAGCAGGAGCATCATTTGTCCCATCACCAGTCACTGCAACAACGTCCCCAAACATATTTCTCAAATTGTTTACCAAATTGAGCTTATCGGAAGGCTTTGACCGTGCCATTACCTGAAATCACGATAGTGTTCAAGAAAATTTACACCTTGAAAGCATAAATAAAATGGAGAAAGTTTTTACATGGTCACTGGAACCTGAATATTTGGTATAATGTCCCTCATCTCATCAAGAGACTTGCTACTAAATTCTGGTCCTTCTATGGCATTCTCATCTGCAGTTAGTATGCCACATTCTTTAGCTATCGCTTTTGCTGTATTAATATTATCACCAGTGACCATACGAA
>JBBYHO010000021.1:10246772-10262976 GCA_038382025.1 Adansonia gregorii
ATAAATGATAATATAATATATATTTTTTTAATTCATGTCAATCTGCACAGTTAAACGAACCCATCCTCCTCAAAAACCTCAATAAAAATGTAAGTAATTAAAGTTTCCATCAAGATCCCTCTTATTTCATCTTTCTCCATGGTTCCTCCTGATGTAGATTTCTTACCCTTGGAATGTGAGATACTCTCTTGCATCTACATCTCTCCTAGCATTTTGATGATTTAACAAGTTTGTAACAATTTGCAAGAAAGAAAAATTGAAACATTGCATAACAATATGAAAAATGAAAAGAAAAACATGGATGAGAAACAAAATTTTGTAACATTAAAAAAAAAAAGATCATTTTAAACTACGGTACCTAAATGCCTAATTGAATAATACTACATGACACTAGAAGATTAACTGAGGGAAAGAGAACACTATTCCATTTGTTTCATCTTTTTTTTTTTTTTTTCCAAATTAGATGGATCATCAAACAGATCAAACAAATATGCCAATAACTTAGCTCAGCCTAAATATGAAACACAAAATTTTTTTTTATCTCTAGCAGCAAGTTTAGAACAGCCAAGAACCCAAATACAAACAAATACCTAACCCATATTACAAGAAAAAACTCAAAGCTTTTCTTTTACTTCCGTATTGAAGTGTTTCTTGGTTGGGAGAATAGAGCGGAGGAATGATATGAAAACACAGCAAATATGGTGCCAAAAGCCTATAGAGCTATTCAACCACGATGCAGCCATAGCATTTTAGTAGTTTAAAACCCACAGCCAACTGTTTTCTCACAGCTATATAATAAAATGTTGTGCATTCAACAAGCTCTTATCGCATGCCATGTTGGTTCTCCAAACCCCATTAGTGTGACCCTTTCTAAAAGGTTTTTTATAAATCTTTTAAACATATATGACACCAAAATACTTGTAGTGCCAACAAACCATACCTTCATAAGACACTGAGAGCAAGGTATAGGCCCAAAAAAGTTGAAGTCAATCTACTAACCTAGTAATAACAAAAATTCTCATTCATCTCTTCTTTCTGGTCACACTTCTTCAACAATGGAAGCATTCATTTTGCCTTCAGAAAACCACAGCCTCGTAATAAAAATATTCCCCAAATAATAGAGAAGATATACCGAGACATTGTCCAAAACAACAGCTTACTATGAAGGTTCAAAAGCATACAAGCTTTTTGCTCCCATTCGCTACAACTGTCTAATCTGCATACATGGTAACATAGCATCAGATTAGAAAATGAATGTTAGTTATCCATCCCAGAGAAATATTAAGTTTTCAGCAGACAATACTTATAGACTGGTAACAACACATTCACAATCCTTTTATTTCTTATTTGAGCAAGTTCCAGTATAAATCATGGTTGAAGGAAAATGATAACGGTTCATTTATCTATAATCAAGTCAGAACTTACAAGATTTGAATAAGTATCAATAATGCTACACTTTCCAAACACATAAATCTGGATTCATGCTGCCGTTATCATAAGACTTTCGCAGGATTGTCCTATCACTACATAGTATTTGAATGAGCAGTTTCCTCCTATTACAAGAACTTATGCACTTGTGTAAATTGACTTGTTAGTAAATTAACAGCATGATATTACCAGTTACCACCACCTCCTCAATGCTCAAAATTTCAATAATTTTTGCATATGCTTCATACATGAAGATATCAACAAACTTACAGTACCTCAGAAATTCAAAAGCATAATCAACTGCACCGTATAAGTATCGTGTATCATCGATAGCAAGCTTCATTAGATAAAACAAGCAAGATCCCAAGGAATTGTTAAACTAAGATTGAATTGATACTTCTTTGTTGGTCTGAAGATGCTCCCTTTTTACTATATTCCTTTTTTTATTGCTAAAAAAATCAAAGCGAAAACTAGACAAAAGAATCATACTTTGAATAAAACAATCAATCAGAATTAAAACTCAAAGAAAATAAAAAAAAAATTCACAGACCAAACTGATTATTGTTCTCTTCTTTGTGCTTGTTGTTCTTCAGCATCTTGGGCCTAGGTTGCAGAGGCTTCAAAAACCCAGCTTGCAACCTCACCATCTCCCTCAAGACGCCAATCAAAACCCCTTGAACCTCATCTCCATTAGGCTCGATGACTCCCAAGCACCTAGCCACTGCTTCCAGAGTACTAACACACCCAGCAAAGGGCTCTTTCCTTAAAAATAATTCATTATCATAAATACTCCCACCCACCACACTCTCATCAACTCCATCCAAGCAAACCCGTAAGGCAAGACCTTTCAAAACCCCTTCACTGGCACTCACCATCTCCTTGGCATGTTTCCACGTGGCATCGAAGGCAATTAAGAGGAGAGGAGTAGTTTTATAATTAAGGAGGTTAGTGGATTTGAGTTGGGATAGAGTCACGGCAGATGTGGAAGGGGTAGGAGGGAAAAGGTAGATTATTGGTGGGGACATGTTAGGGAGGTGATGAGGGAGGAGGCGGCGGGAAGAGATGACGGTGGCGTTTATGAGGGTTTTCGTGATGAGTGGGGTTGTGTTGAGCTTGTGACGGGACTCGTGAGGGTGACGGATGATCAAGATTTTGGTTTTGGTTGGGAGTGGGGCAGGGGGGAGAGCGTCGCAGAGGCAGACTGCAAGTGGCCGGTCACAATGAATGCATAGTTGACGGCGTTGCGGCTGTGACGATGGTGGTGATTTGGATGCGGTGGTTGCGCGGGTGGTGTCTTCCGGTTCTTCCATGAGCGGGCCGTGGAGTTTCTGAACTCGGGTTGCTTTTCTTGGTGAGTTTTCTTCCGTGTCAGTGTGGCTCCATCGTAGAGCTGTCTGGCGGGCGAACCGACCCACCAAGGCCTTCTAGCCCGCTTTGGCTGCCTGGACTGGTTTTGGACTTTGGTTAATGAAAAGATATTTTAATTTATTAACAAATTATTTTTTTATGCCAAGTAAATAATATTTTTTACTTTTTGAAAATACTGAATTAAATTATTTATTATTCTATATTATATGCAATATTTACGACTTAAAAACATAATTTTCAATTTGTAATATTGAATTACCTATATTACAAATGGAAGTAATTAAGTTAGTGTTAGATGTCACCACAATTGATTAAATTATTTAGAAATTTAAATAAAATTAACAAATAAAATTAGAGTTATTTTAATCTTTTAATTTATTTTTAAATATATTTTTTAAAGTAAAAAACTCCCCACTTATACAAAAAATAATATTTGTATTTAATAAAAATTATTTATTTGTTATTTATTTTTTAAACACTCACATTAATTGTTTATGTGATATTTATTTTTTTTAAATATTCAGAATGGGAAGAAAATTGATACATTTAAGTTTTTGTATAAGTTCTGTTTTTTACCTTAATATATCTTTTATTATATTTTTATTTTTTTCATAATTTCATCTAAAAATATATATAAGATCATTAAATCAATTTTATTAAATAATAACTTATTATATATATTTGAATATTTATTTAAATTTTAAAATTATAAAATATAAAATATTTTATAATATTTAAAATATATATTTGCATATAAAATATATATATAATAGATGTATATTTATATGTATATATTTTTATAAACAAAAAAATAAAATAGTGCCGATAACTCTAAAATATTAAAATATACCAATTCGTACGAACCTCTAAAAAAAACTAATCATTTTGCTTAGAACATAATGAATTAACAAAATATGTCGCAAAATACTTTTAATTATCACGTACCAAATAAAAAAATATACTAATATTGATATTTTTTTAGAAAAAAAAAGTTCAATATCATTTTTTTGTAATAAATAAAAATAAAAAATTTAAACTTTTAGGTCTGATCTAATAATTTTAGGTATAATATTATAATATGATTATACAATGTAAAACGACATTAAAAAATTTTAATTTAACAAAAATATGATATGATATAAATATATAAATATAATTAAAATTAATATAATAAAAATTATTAAAATATTATAATTTACCTAAATATGTGATAAATTAATAGATTTGTTTAACTTGTGTCTATAAACATTAGTTAAAAATTATTTAATTAATATTTTAAAAAATAAATTTAATAAAAATATATAACTTTCACTTCCTTTCGCAAATATTCGCGTATTCATCTTCTGTCCCTTTTGCGTAAATATATTCTTCTCGTTTTATGTTTCTCAATTCTCATTCATAAATCTTATATTTCAATAATTTATTTTTCCATTTATCAATAATACTGTAGAATTTTTACCATCGGAGGAGAGAGGGTTGGAAACTGGAAAGCGAGATGACGACTTCCGAATTGCAGCGAAACAGCTTGGACGCTTCTGACTTCAACCACACTCGATTTTACTGGTTCTTCCCTTTTTTTCCTATTTGTTTCTTGCTTTAATTGCTGAACTCTTTCAATGGTTTGCAGCTCATCCCTGAAAAATCAACTGGGTGTATTTTCAGTGAGGAGAACGTCTACTTTCTTTGCAAGAAACTTTGTTCTAAGGGAATAGCAGATGCTCAAGGATCTGATCTCTTCGTTATTTTCATTTCCAATGACAATAAACAGGCATGTATATTTTCCATTTCCTTTCTGGGTTTTCCCTTTTCTTAGCTTTTTCGCTTCCTTGGAACTGATTAGATACTGGGTTTTTCTTTTAGAAAAGCTCGAAATTTTACTTCATATCATGTAAAAGCTTCCAAGTATTTAACGAATGAAAAGCTCATCGTTCATACTTTAGAAAATGCATGACTAGTGAACTACCGGTAAAGTGCATTCCTCTAAACAATGCTTTTTTCTGAATAAGTGTTTTCCTTTCCTTTCTGAAAAGCTTGAAATTTTACATCATAGCATGTTAAAAAAATTCAGTTCTTTTTTCCTTCGAAAGAATGGGTTATACGTTAGAAAAAATGTTTGATTATTGAACTACCCCTAAAGTGTATTCTTGTAAGCAATGCATTTTGTGATTGAGTTTTGCCACTGAATAGTTATTTCTTTCCTCTGCAAATTGGGGACATGCATAGGAGATGGGAATGATAAAGTGCTGCATCTGTGAAATGGTCTTTCTACAAATTAACAGTGGTCTTTTTTGTTGTAACTCTAATTCTAACTTGACAGGCTCGTTTCATTAAGAATTCTCTTGTTTATGGTTTTGATGGAATGTTGTTTCTGATGTTTCGGATGAAAACTTTGTAGATTCCACTGTGGCATCAAAAGGCTAGCAATAGAGCCGATGGTGTAATCCTCTGGGATTACCATGTTATTTGTGTTCAGGTGAGAGCTGAAACTTCAGTAATGTGATTTAATCTGGTAAATTTTGTTTTCTTTCACACGAGCTCTAGGATCATTTGCTGAGTTCATTTATTATAATTCATGGTTGATTGGTTTTCCATTTTTCTCCTTTAGAGGAAAAAAGATGGTGGTACTCATTTGGTATGGGACTTGGATTCAAGTCTTCCATTTCCTTGCCCTTTAGCTACCTATGTGTCTGAAACTGTCCGTCCATCTTTTCAGCTATTTTCGGAGTTTCAGAGGTGAGGTAATTTTTAGTTTCTTGCTGCTAAGGTTTGTATGGCATACCCTTTGTTGTTCAATACCTGCATTTGACTTAACTGTATTTATTAATAATTTGTATTGAAGTAGTACAGTTATTAAGTTAGCTGCTATTCTTTTTATCTTTTACCTTCTCACCAAGAAATAGTCTGATATGAAACTGTGAAATCCATTTCTTTTCTTGTAAATCCTCCTGTGATTGATTGTTATCTTAAAATATTTGGTGTTACAACAAAGTGTTAAGAAAGAATCTGAAGCAACGTATCACATAGTACATTACAGTTTTCGGAAATTTTTAGGAAGAACTTTAGTTTAATTTATTTATAGTATATACTTTCATTAGACATAACAGACGTATGCTAAAAGGGGCTGTCTGTCATTCCCAGCAGGGTGTAGATCAAAATTCAAATGTAGCATTAATTTTAAGGATGTTGATATCTCTAAGTTTGCTCTTATGCCTCTAGTTGCTCTGATTGATATTATTTTGATCAGTATTATCTTTGCAATTATATTGTAATATGATCTGTTTCCAGTAATTAGATGCTGTTTTAATTGTATAAGAAACATGCAAGTCGCTGATAGTTCTGTCCAAACTCGACCTGTAATAAAACATTACCATTTGTATTACATCTTTCACTGGACTTCAGAAGCATTCTGGTGAAGCTTTATAGTTTTCATTTGTCATGTAATTGCCAAATGTTGGAGTTTTTACAGCACCATTGGAAAGACATTTTTTTCTACCCTTTTCCAATTTGTCAATTCTAAGTGAGCACAGAAAAATTGATGCCTCTTGTGTTGATTAATGTAGTATGTTTACAGTCTGAGGATTAATCCACGTAGTTCTTGAGAAACTTCCTTTCCATATTACGCTGATTTTTATATAGATTATCAGGTTCTTCCGGGTTGTGCATGCCCCTTTATTCCTTTGTCACTTTGCCTCTGATAGAAGACACATGAAAGATTCTGAAGGGAACTGGACTGCTCAACCTCCTTCATATGAACCCATAGTTGCTGAAGGTACAGTGCTGGCAACCATTTACGAAACATATACCTATCAGTTGCACATCTGTTTCACTCCAAATGGGTTATTACTGTATTATTATCTAAATTTTCTCAGATCTTGTACATAATAGCTATCTGGTTTTGGAGAATGTAGATGATTAATCTGTCTGAGAGTAATCAGTTTCTTCACCCTAGCTGAATCTTAGAGAGATCAGCTGCTTGTTGAGGCATTGTATCTGCTGTACTTTTCTTTTTTGTTTGTTCTTAGTCTCCTATTTGTCTGTCAGCGGGTTACGCTCCTGTGGTTCTGGTATTTGTGAATCCCTTTCCGTTGTTAACAAATCATAATGGACTGTTTAAACTGTAACTTTTTACTAAACCAGAGGAAATTCGTAGGGACTGAAAAGTGAGTTAAATATGTAAACTTGGAAGGCCTCTAAAAATTTTAGAGGTTTTCAAGACTTCATATCTAGATTCTTCTGTGAGCACAAGTGCATTAAGAGCTGTCAGACTTGTGATAGAGGAGTTTCCAGTTGGATCATATCAAAATCAAACCACTTCTTAGCTTCTATGGATTGGTCGAGTAAGAAAGATTATTGCACAAAAAAATTTGTAATTTGTTTAGTGACTCCTACCTTGTTGAATGCTTGTTCCCTTCACTCCTTTCTTTCTCATGTATGGTTACTATGCATTGCTGATTAAGTTTTTAATATTGGATTAGTAACCCTCTTTAAGGTATAGGATGAATATGATTATTTGAAGCAATTTGCACAATGCTTTTATTTTAGATTTTATGTAACACTTTCTTGTAAATGTGCTTATGTAGATGGATCTGTGCACAACTTAAATGAGTACATGGAGATCCATGCTGCAGATGTGCTAACAAATCTACCAGCTGATCTGAGAGCTGTGGTTTTCAGTCAAAAGCATGGGGTGGTTATTGGTGAAGCACAGCTTGAGGAATTCTTTTCTCGAATTTCTTGATATGGTGGGTACTTTTGGCTAGAAGCCTTGGAACTTGTATGTTTGATGCATGGTATTGAATGCTTAAAACAGCTACTGTACAAATATGCTTTCAACGTCGTTTGCCACAAGACTGCCAAAATGAAGGCAAACAAACTTAAAAAGGAATTTTGTCTATAACATGTGACATAAAAGATAGAGTACTGTTTGATATTTGCAGTATTAAAATTCTTGGTTTGCCAGCCATTCTTAATAGCTATTCTTCCCTGAGCTCTTTGACGGCTAATACGTGTACTCTTCAAATCTCCGGCTTTACTATTTTTTGCAACTCCAATTCAATGGTTGGATAGGGATTCAAGAAGGCTAAACAGAGAGAACCGTGTATCCTTAGCTTTTGTGGCTTCCAATCCCATTCCTTGACAAGTGGGGGGAGTATTTGAATTTGAGTGTTAGGCATAAGCATGGAGATTACTTGGGATATTGGTTCTGGATGATGTTGCTTTCCGTTTTAAAACAATTTTGTGACTTTAAAAAAGAGGTTAAAACATGTATACATACAAATAACGCATGGATTATGGATTAGGATATTTAACACAGCTGAGCTGATCATATCACTAGAATTTCCGACTAATTTTATATACAAATTGACTTATTATACTGTTGATGAAACAATCTTCGATCTCACAACGATCCACCGGCTGTGTCAATTTTGAATTCAAACAAATTTCATATTAGTTTAAGATGCGTTGAGGGTGAGGTAACCTAGAATTATCTTAATACCGTACCGACCGAACGCAGCCAACATTTTTTTTTTTTTTCTCTTTGGGTCACTCTCAGGCTTCTGATGACTTTAATTACCCAAAATATCCTCATTTCACTGTATTAAATGAGAAAAAAAAAAACCGAACAAACAAAAAATTCTTGAACACTATGCCCTCGCCTGAGCCTAACAGGGAAAAAGATTATAAAAAAGCACACTAAGCCCTCGCTATTCTATTCTGCCACTTTCGCTCTTCTAACGAATCTATCGCCTCTCTGTTGGACGTCTCCCACAGTCGCCGGCCTCCGATTCGTTAATGTACTCGAATCTGCCATTTTTTTTCGTTCTTGTATGTAGAAATTTATATTACTTTTTCGGGATATATTTGCTTGTTTTGTTTCAAGTTTGAGAGTGTTTATTGATCGTTTCTTCAAGAATCAGTTGGGCAAAAACCAAAAAAAAAAAAAAAAAGGACCTGTTTTGTTTCAAGTTGAGATTGTTTATTAATCACCTTCCACCAATTTAAAGACCCTTTTCTCACGTTTCTTTGGCTTCTAACTGGGTATTTCATCTTTTGCTTCTTTGTATGGTAGGGCTTTGTTTTCTACTTTGTTTATTGTTTTCATTCTCATTTGCATGAATTTGTATTTCAAATGTTGAGCCTGAGCATTATATTTGCTGATTGTGCTGATTAAATGGCAAATTAGAACTGTTTATATGGAAAATTATGCTAAGATTATAAAATATTCCTGCTGTTTTCATTTTTATCTTTTTTTTGCAGATAGCCTTACTTTTTACTCGTAGTTTGTACAACTTAAACACATTTTTTTTTTTTATGGAAAAGTGTGGTTAACAACATTAGAAAATGGGGAATGACAAATAATTTCTGATACTAAATAGGTCCTACGTGTTTGTTTTCTTTCTTCCTCTTTTTTTTCTCCTTTTTCGATCATAATCAGATAGATTGACAATGGGATTACCAAATGCAAGTGGGGACTTGTCGACCGAAGTGGAGGTAGATGCTTTCAGACACCTCTTTCCACTTCGTTTCTATGAGAAACATCTTTCAGAATCTATACGTCCTGATGGTCGGCCACTTGGAAGAGCGAGAGATACCACCGTTGCCCTTGGTTAGTAAAGGAAAAAAGAAAGAGTTATTGAACTTTTCTGTGGCATAATTTTTCATCATACTTTGAATCTGATTCCTTTAATATCTAGGGGCTGTTGCATCTGCTAATGGTTCAGCACTTGCAAAAATTGGTTCAACTGTAAGTTTATCACTTTCTCTCAATACGTGTTGCTTTACGTTGGAAAGCAATTAAAACCTGGAGTTTAATAATTTGTTCCTTGCATTGCATAGACGATGTTGGCTGCTATCAAAATGGAGGTCATGACCCCTTCAATTGAAACACCAGATGAGGGTTGTGTAGGTTAGCTGCCATAAGCTGCATACTTTCTTTTCACTCTTTCTTAGGACATATGCCTTCTCTTTTATATTTTATTGTAATATTTTTTTTCGCATTTTCAGCGATTGATTTCCACATGCCTCCAATTTGTTCCCCGATTGTTAGGCCGGGCAGACCGGCTGAGGCAGCACCGGTTGTGTCAAAGCAGTTATCTGACACTATTTTAAGGCATGTCCATTTATTTCCTTGCTTGCTTATTGCTGATTAGATGCACCCCACTTAAGTCTGTCTAATTTAGTTGTAGTTGGAGTTATGATTTTTATTTGTAATTTAACTATTTTGAATGCAGAGGCTATGCTTTATTATTTCCTATTTGTATAGATTCAATTCTAATCTTCATCTTCACATTTGTATTTTCTTATGATTATTGATGTGGTTAATATGCCTCAGTTATTTTATCTTAATTTATTGGTGGTTTCATTGTTTTTATGTTTGTACTCTTAAACAGTGTACTGTTTGGAAACTGTTCCACTTTGATTCAATGTTTGATATTTATGATCTCAAACAACTCGTTGCATGTGTAATAACAGCTCTGGCATGATTAATCTGAAGGAACTGTCCTTGGTTAGTGGAAAAGCTGCTTGGATGGCATATTTGGTAGGTGGTTGTGGTTTAATATGTGTTAATTATCCATCTTAGGACTTTAAAATTGTGTAAGAGTTCAGACGCTAGACGTCCGGTGTTCAAGCAAGTTTATATGGAAATTCGGGCAATATCATGGTACCTTTGTTCCCCTTGACTAAGGAAGTAACATATTATTCTGCTTTTGCAGGACATATACTGTTTGGATGCTGATGGTGCTCTTTTTGACACTGCATTACTCTCAGCTGTTGCTGCCTTTTCTCATTGTAAGGGTTTCACTCATTTCCATAAAATATTTCGGCATCAATTGATCAATGGCACTAAATATAACAATGCTTGCCCAAAACAACCAACTCCTTCCATATAAAAGAAAAAAAAAATGCAAATGTGAAGGAAAAGAAAATTCACAATGGTGGAATGCCTTTATTCTTTTTAAGAGAAAAACTTATGCACCACCTGAGGAATTCCTCCAAGGTATATTAAAATAAAAGTAGCATTTCATATATTCATCAATAGTTAGTGGTTATCGGCTGACAAAAGACTCTTGGAACAAAAGCTCCTTTTCTACCTAATATTTTAAAGAATTTAGTGATAAACCACTAAAAGATATATACATTTGATGAATTAACGTAAACTCCCAAAATCTTCCCTTTTTTTAGGGTCAACATTGGGTTTTTCATGCATTGTTTTTAGAGTGTGTTTGACGATCTTGTGGTTTTTGAACAAATTAGTTTCCATGGTTTTGACATAGGAAAGTATGTTTACAATTTATGGATCAAATGAATTTCATGTACCAGCAAAAATTGTCAGGTCAGTTTACCAGGGGAATATTGTATGGATGTGTCAATTGGTCATAATCTATCACAAGGCTTATCATCTATGAAATTCTTTCCTGTGATCATTTGTATTTTGTCGACAATATTTAACTAAATGATTAATTCATTATTAAATTTTTTCTATTCTTCGTTATGTAGACAAACAGGGAGGTTTGAATTATGTTTCTATTGAATTAGGTTCACTCTGTGATCTTTGCATTTCTAATCCATTTTGAATCAAACATTAGTGAATGCAGATGCTTCTACAGAAGCTAGTGAAAAAACAACACGTTTTCTTGCAATTTAAGTTCCTCAAAAATAGGTGCATTAGCAGGATGATTATATAAATGAAGAGATTCAGTTACATGCTCAATCAGGAAAAAAAAATATATATTTAAAACTTCTAATTCCCTATATTAGAAATGTGCAGCAAAAAATAATCTTTGTAAACAAACTATACCTGAATCCTCCAGGCATCATGCTTACAGATTTTAATGTGATAAAAAAAATTGATTAAGGCATACAATTGATTCAATAAACATATTTGAAACATAGTAATCTCAAGTAAATACCTTAGTGGCTTGCCTAAAGTCTTAGTCACCAAAAAAGTCTTTGTCAAGTCACAAAAGCCTTTCAACTGTTTGGTCTTTAATGTTGATCCAAGTAACCATAAGCAAGGACCTTCTCAATGTAGAGGCAATCTTAAGCTAGAAGGATGACAATAGTCCAAAGCAAAAGTGTCCTCTTGTGTGTTGCAACCACTTGGATAGCTCTTCTCCTTTTATGATTTGTGGCAAAGGTTTATTAAGAATAAGGTTCTTTTGTTTTGTCATTTGGCTAGTATCTTTTTCTGGAGAACAATTCTCTTTGGTGGCTAAGAGAGAGAAAACAATAAGTTAAAAAATTAAGTAGCAAGTAAGATAGCAACTTATCAATGGAACACTCAAATACAAAAGTTTATGTACCAGTTCCCTTAGGGTTGTAGCATACGACATACATGATTTATATAACCCTAGGGTATGGTGCCTCTTATGATAGGATTTCAATAAATCTTTTTCTTGCTCTTGATTTAATTAAATGCTATAATTAAGTCCCCAATTCTTTTGCTTTTGTTCAATTAAGTCCTAATTGAATCTCAATTTTAACCCTGCAAATGTGACTAATGTGTGTTACCCATTAGGTTCATGATAAGTTGGCAATTAAACATAAAATACAATCTCAACCTTGGCAAATATATAGTCATTTATATTGATACCATGAGCGGCATCTTGCAAGACATCATGGCCACTCTAAATGTTAAGAATTTCTTTTGCTTTTGCCTTAACCTTTCAGTAATTCGTCTATTAGTGTGATTCAGCCCTTTCATCAATTATCCTAGAAAGTCCATAAGCATAGTGTAGTGCCTACTTATGAAATCTTTCCTTGTTAGTTCTCACATCTCTTGTTTAATCCTAGTGAATTCTAGAATGTTCTCAACATCTTAAATTCATCATGTTCTGGCTAACAACTCTGTTAACTGAAGCCAAGAAATGATATAGTTAATCTAAATCACTCGGATGATGAATCCTCATTTACCTTGGCATTCTTGATGCCAAACTCTAGATCACCCTACCATAAAGCATCCATTTTTGGACTCTGTTCAAATGACACCAAAGAATGACAATTTAGATGCAAGATAACTTAGAGTCACAAGTCAGAAGACTAGTTGTACGACTGAAACATGAGAACTTTTCCACATACTCGAGTGTGATACTAGAATAGAGTTCTCATAGCGGACTATGGTCAATGAGCTTATTCTCATAACAAGCCCCTACATGCTATCCATGAGTGTCCCTATACTTCAATCTAGGAGTTTGATTGCTTCATAAATTAGGAAGCATAAGATGAACTACTATTTAAGCATTGTCAATGTTCTGTCTTGACGATACATTGACCAGGAACTACTTGAGGAATATGGCTTTGATGCAGAAAGATCTATTAAATTCTATAATTTCTTTAAAAGCGCTTTTATATTCCATGAGCTTCATCTAATTAATACTTAGTAACTCGTGCTTTTGTTTACTAATAATGAATGAAAACCTTTAAGAACACATTAGTTGAGTGATTAGTATGCATAATTGGTAGTATAAACTTTACCAATCCAATTGGCTCTAGGGTATAATTCAGCAGTAACCCCTGCTGGAAAATATTAGCAATAACATTTCATGGTATAAATCATGAAGCAAGGTCAACAATGATGTTAATCTATTTACCTAAAATGTCATGGTTGAATCGGAAGGTTGAAATTTCACACTTATATCAATCTTGCCTATCTTGCTATCCCATTCAAAGGTTCTCTATGTTATCAGGTCTTGATATTCCCTTTGCAGTTAGAGTGTTGATGAATAGATTTGTTTTGGAGCATCTGATACTTTGGTGCCTTTTCTCCCTAACTTCTGTAATTACTAATTACTCTATAGCGATGCATATTCTGTTTTTGTGTTGGACTGTGATACACTTTGTATTCAAGTTCAACTCCAGTCCTTGTAAAATTACATTCTGTAACTTAATTTTTATGAAAATTTTCTTGCAGTGGAAATCCCAGCAGTGTCGCTCAATGATGATGGAAAAATAGTTCTTTTATCTGAGGAACAAGGAGTGTCAGATAGGGAGCCAGTCAATAAGGAGAAGAGAAAAGTTAATCTGAGCAGCATTCCTTTTTCTTTGACATGTATACTTCACAAGAATTACATTTTGGCAGATCCTACTGCGGAGGAAGAATCTATTATGGAAACGTTTGTAACTGTAGTTTTAGATTTATCTAGTCAACTTGTGTCACTTTATAAGCCAGGTGGACCAGTTCTTGCATATACATCAGCTATCCAGGTCAGTTCAATTTTAAGTCTTTTTCGATGCTTTGGCAGCATAACACATTTAATATTGTGGTCTTATATTGGGATATTTTTCACCATAACTTTAGAAGCCACCTTGGACTCCAATATTAGATTCGAAGGTTATTTCCTGTTATGGAGTGAAATAGGTTATGGGTATGGAGGTTGTCATGTTCAAAGTCGATAGAATTCTTTAGACTTCTGAGCAATTCACATAATAATAATAATAATAATAATAATAATAATAATAATAATAAATGCAATTTTATGGTGTTCTGAAGCATTTTCTGCGTGATGTGTTTGCTATTAAAATTATAATGAATTAATGGGCCAAAAGCTGATATTAATGTGGCTTCTATGGTTGCAGGACTGCATTGCATTAACACGGAAAAGAGTGAAGGAACTTCAGAAAATTCTAGACGAAGCCATTTCTGGCATGGAGGTTGACTAATCTTGCTGCTACTCGTTTGATGGGTTTATGGGTCAATTTGTGCAGCTAATGGTTGTAATTCTCTTTTTAAAATTATTATTATTCCTTCCATTGTGCTTGTTTAGTGAGGATACTAGTTTGGGGACAGATTTTGGGAGTTTGTGACGGATCAATTCTGATATGTTAAGTCGGCAAATTTTGTTCATTGCCTTTAACTCATATCAGCTGATTGATATTCTTTCGTTGTTGTGGTTCTGGTCTTACAAGCCTCATCTTTTGATACTTGTTATGAATGTACTACTCTATGTGGCTCAATGTGGACCACATTTACCATTCCAGAGGGCCATTTGTTCATTTCATGAGTGCTAGTTTCATTGGCCTTGGATTTTCACTGGAATCTCTCTTAACTGGAACCGGAACTGAGACCTAGTGTACCAGCAGTGCTTCAATGTTGAGCCGGTGGCTCTGGTGATGGCTGCAAGGTCTACCATCCCACCCTCGGTTTTCTTTTGTCTATATCCCAAGTCACTCTCCCTTTCGCCTTCAAGATTTAATTGGATGCAGAACCTACATTCCAGCTTGCAACTGCAGTCCAGACCTATCCGGACCTACCTGGCCCACTCAAACTAGGTTGAGTTTGAAATAAGAATTTTTACACCCTTGGTTGGCTTGATTCAATTAAGTTATTATTTAGTCAATAAAAAATATTTTATTTATATTTAATTATAAAGTATAAAAATAATTTTATATTTAAATATTTTTCACATTAAATTTTTTTTGTCCCATGGGTCGGGTTACGTTTTGTACAAATAATTTTTGGTTATTCGGATACGATTGAAACCATTTCAATCCATAAATACTTTTATTGCACTAGGTAAGGCCTTAAATTTTTTTTTCTGATTGGGGTTTGTACTTTTTCTTTAAATAATTGAAGTTATCTTTAATTATTGAAATTAAAAATTTAATATTTTATTAATAGATTATACTGTTGATGATGTTGAGATTTGCCCTTCTGTTAAAAGGATCATTATTATGATTTATTAAAACTAAAATATGTTAATGCACAATAATGGAAATTTAACATCATGTCAAATTATTGCGTGATTTACATCTGAGGTGGGGAAATTTTTATAATATGATAGTGCTCTTAGTTTGACTAGCAAAGAAAGAAAAACGAAGGGGGATGCGTTGGGGTGTTTAAGGTCATGGTTTCATTACTCTAGGTCAGGTCTAGGGGATTCAGCACTTTAGACTGACGTTTAGGCAAAGACTTTAGAATTCGTATATTGATTTAGGTTGCCTTGAATTAATTTACGATTAAATATTTAAAAAATAATATTGGCGAGTTTGCATGACATGAGAGATTCAATTATAGATTAGAAGGGCATTTGAAAGAAATGGGTAAAAAATAATTTTTTTTTCATTTTGTATGAATTAAACGAATAATTGTTATAAATTAAGGATTCATTTGGATTAGTTGGAATGAGATTAAAAAACAAATAAAATTCCATTGCACCATGGGGTGCATTTAGATTGCATCCCACGGTGGAGTTTAATCAAACGCCCTTCCAGTGGGACAATGAAGGGCAAGAATTCAATGAATTTAATTCAATTAAGGTGAAATTCTTATTTCACATTTTTTTTGTTTTTAATTATATTTATTTAAAAAATTTAAATTATTTATTCATTTAATACAATAAATACTTTATACATTTATATAAAAATTAATTAATTAAAATATTTAAATAAATATATAAAATAATATCTG
>JBBYHO010000021.1:10263076-10281218 GCA_038382025.1 Adansonia gregorii
AAAAAAAAAGAAATCGATATATATTATTAAAATCATGATATTAAAAAAAACAGTTTAAGAAGTCAAAACTTATAATTTTTGTAATTTAATATCACTTTTTGAAAATAAAAAAATTTCATCATGTTTATATCTCTAAAATTTATTATTTATATATATATATATATTAAACATTTAAATTTATTATAATACTTATACTTTTTTATAACAATGCTAAAAAATTAAAAATTTTAAATTAAACTATTCCCAACTTACTTTTAAAACACAAATTTTCAATAATTTCTTTTAATTCAAACATTTTTCCAGCGATAATAGTCAATAAACTTAAATCGTTACTTTCACAGTTCCTCCCGATCTCCTAAACGAATAAAATTTCCGCTAAGTGGCCATTTAATGTCAAATCCTTGCCACATTTTACAAATTAAAATGCTTTTTTTATATATATTTTTTAATCTTAATCAAGACCTTGTCAGGGACCAAACTTATTTGTCCCAAGTGAGAGTAAAATTATTCCAGCATCATCTTTCTCTGTGGTCTTTAATGTTTAATGTTTAGGAAACTTTTTGCATCCTTTAGCTTTTAATATTTTCATTGGAGGCAGTCCAGGAAAGGACAAGAAATTGGGTATGCGTCACTTGGCAAATAGTTATGATACCTGGTCCTGTTAGCATCACACGTTAATGAAAATATCAGCTCCTTTTCACTGGTACAACACAAAGCTCAGCTACGAAAATCTTTTACAGGCTTCTCAAATACACTCTCATGTGAATGAATATCTCCTGCTCTCCCCCTCACATTATCTTGTTGCTTCCCCTTGGTAGCACTTTTTCGAAATCCAATTCAGCCAATCAGAATTCAGGAAACTCCATCGTCAGAATCCCTATAGCTATAGATGGATAGATAAAGTTATACTGCTGGACACTCTGCTTTTGTCTTTTTGTTTCTTTCTTTGATAATAATCTCATAACCAAACTCAACCTCACAAATAGCTCCAATTGGAATTTGGAACCCCACCCCTCTCATAAAGCCCATTTGCCACGTGTTTCTCTTCCAACCACTACTCTTAAGAAAACTTTTTCAATTCCTCAAAATTCCATTGTCCACACAAAAAATATAAAACCAGCAAACCTTTCAGTGTCCAAAAGAAAGAAAGAAAGAAAGGAGGGAAGAAGAAGCTGAAGCAGTAATGCCCCGAAATCCTATACAGAATTAAAATCAAAGAGGGGAAGAAGAAGAGAAATTTTTTTTTTTTGGTTCAGTAATCTCTTCTTTCTTTTCGTGTTTCTCCCCTCTTTTTTTTTCTTTGAAAAACAGAGTACTCTGTTTTTAGTTGTATTACCTACAATGGCTTATCTTCTTTCTTCACCATTCACTTTGCCATCTTCCAAGTCTGATCAGCTTTCTTCTCTTTCTCAAAAACAATTCTTTCTTCACTCATATCTTCCCAGGAAAACCAACAACCAACTTAACTCAAAATCTTGCTTGAAAGTAAAATGTGCAGCAATTGGCAATGGCCTTTTCACGCAAACAACCCCAGAAGTTCGTAGAATTGTGCCAGAAAAGAAAGATAATCTCCCCACTGTCAAAATTGTGTATGTCGTCCTGGAAGCTCAGTACCAGTCTTCCCTTTCAAGTGCAGTCCAGTCTTTGAACCAAAATTCCAACTTTGCTTCATTTGAAGTCGTTGGTTACTTGGTTGAGGAGCTTAGGGATGAAAATACTTATAAAACCTTCTGCAAAGATCTCGAAGACGCGAATATCTTTATTGGGTCTTTGATTTTTGTTGAGGAGCTTGCCTTGAAAGTGAAGGCTGCAGTGGAGAAAGAAAGGGATAGGCTTGATGCTGTTTTGGTGTTCCCGTCAATGCCTGAAGTAATGAGGCTAAACAAGTTGGGTTCTTTTAGCATGTCACAGCTTGGTCAATCGAAGAGTCCATTTTTTCAGTTATTCAAGAGAAAGAAGCAAGGAGCAGGTTTTGCTGATAGCATGTTGAAGCTAGTAAGAACATTGCCTAAGGTTTTGAAATACTTGCCTAGTGATAAGGCACAAGATGCTAGGCTTTACATATTAAGTCTCCAGTTTTGGCTTGGTGGTTCACCTGATAATCTTCAGAATTTCTTGAAAATGATATCTGGATCTTATGTGCCTGCGCTCAAAGGGACAAAGATTGACTATTCAGATCCAGTTTTGTTCTTGGACAGTGGGATTTGGCACCCGCTAGCTCCTTGTATGTATGATGATGTGAAGGAGTACTTGAATTGGCATGGTACCAGGAGGGATGCTAATGAGAAGCTTAGGGGTCCTAATGCACCGGTAATTGGATTGGTTTTGCAAAGGAGTCATATTGTTACTGGTGATGAGAGCCACTATGTAGCTGTGATTATGGAGTTAGAGGCTAGAGGGGCGAAAGTGATACCAATTTTTGCCGGTGGACTGGATTTTTCTGGACCAGTTGAAAGGTTCTTTATCGATCCAGTTACCAAGAAGCCAATGGTGAATTCAGTGGTGTCATTAACAGGCTTTGCTCTCGTTGGCGGACCTGCTAGGCAGGACCATCCAAGGGCTGTTGAAGCACTGATGAAGTTGGATGTTCCTTACATTGTTGCACTGCCTTTGGTTTTTCAAACAACGGAGGAGTGGCTAAACAGTACTTTGGGGCTACATCCTATTCAAGTAGCTTTGCAAGTGGCACTTCCAGAGCTGGATGGAGGCATGGAGCCTATAGTTTTTGCCGGCCGTGACCCTAGAACAGGCATGTGAAGTTCACCTCTTTTAGTATGACTCATATTTAATGTTTTATTTTGCCCTTTTTTTATTGTCAGAACTTGTTAGATTTTAGTTGCTTAAATTTTGTTGAAGCCGTGTTGACTGTTGCTTTATCTTTGGCTGTCTCTATTTCAGTAGTGTGCTCCACTTGTATTTGTTTTCTATCCAATATGTGGGTTTGAGCTCCAGTGTTCATAGTTAATTAAAATGGTGTTCTGACTTTTGATTTCAGGGAAATCACATGCTCTTCACAAAAGGGTGGAGCAGCTCTGCACCCGAGCTATCAAGTGGGCTGAATTGAAAAGGAAATCAAAGGTATTTGTTCTTACGCTACAACACTTTCCAATCTATGCACATTTGATGGCTTCTACTGTTTTCAATGAGAGCATAGATCCAATGAGCTAACAAAATAGTCTAAATTAACAGAAAAAAGCTTTTTGGGTCTAGAGAGTAGAGAGCATGTATGGTTGTAGTGACTAATGATCTGATGTCTATGTGAATATGGGATCTACTTAAGGTACTGCCACTTAATAGTGAATCTACTTGTCTGAACTTTAATAATATTTTTTGTCACATTTACCTAAAAGGGAACTTTGACAAACTATATTTTTATCCATACAAAAATCTTCAGTTAGGAACCCGGAGCTTCGCTTGGTTGGTTCATGTTCTCATCCTTTTGAATCCCAGCATCTGCCATGCTTCTTAATCATCCTTTGTATAAAAAAGAAAAGAAAAGAAAACTTCAATTAGTCATCAATCACTTGTTTAAAATGTGTTTGATGTTGATAATGATAATTGAAACTAACATATCCTCATGTTTCTTCGCATTCTATGATCCACCACATGGTAAATCTTGAGAATATGCCGTTGCTGCTGGTTTCCTTATGTTATTGTTGAGCACATATATGGTCTTTTGCTTAGTTCCTTATGATAAATGTGTGATCCCTGCAGACTGAGAAGAAGTTGGCAATCACCGTCTTCAGCTTTCCTCCCGACAAAGGGAATGTTGGCACAGCTGCCTACCTTAATGTTTTTGCCTCCATCTATTCGGTTCTAAAAGACCTTCAGAAAGATGGCTACAATGTTGAAGGCCTTCCAGAGACTGCTGAAGCTTTAATTGAAGATGTAATTCATGACAAAGAGGCACAGTTTAACAGCCCCAATCTGAATGTTTCTTATAAAATGAGTGTTCGAGAATACCAAAACCTTACTCCCTATGCTCCTGCTTTAGAAGAAAACTGGGGTAAGCCTCCTGGAAATTTGAATTCTGATGGAGAGAATCTTTTGATATATGGAAAGCAGTATGGTAATGTCTTCATTGGAGTCCAACCTACTTTCGGTTATGAGGGTGATCCTATGCGGCTACTTTTCTCCAAATCAGCTAGCCCACATCATGGATTTGCAGCATACTACTCCTTTGTTGAGAAGATTTTCAAAGCTGATGCTGTTCTTCATTTTGGTACTCATGGATCACTTGAATTTATGCCTGGAAAGCAGGTGGGAATGAGTGATGTTTGTTACCCTGATAGTCTTATTGGAAATATTCCCAATGTGTACTACTATGCTGCTAATAACCCATCTGAAGCTACCATAGCCAAACGCCGTAGTTATGCTAATACTATTAGCTATCTGACACCTCCGGCTGAGAACGCTGGGCTCTACAAGGGACTTAAGCAATTGAGTGAACTCATCTCCTCATACCAGTCCCTTAAAGACTCAGGTCGTGGGCAACAAATAGTTAATTCAATAATCAGCACAGCTAGACAATGCAATCTTGACAAGGATGTAAAGCTTCCCGAAGAGGGAGAGGAAATTTCAGCTAAAGAACGGGATCTTGTTGTTGGGAAAGTATATTCCAAGATCATGGAGATTGAGTCCCGACTTTTACCATGTGGCCTTCATGTTATTGGTGAGCCTCCATCTGCTATGGAAGCGGTTGCAACATTGGTCAACATTGCTGCACTAGACCGTCCTGAAGATGGAATTTCATCGCTGCCAGCTATATTAGCTGAGACTGTTGGAAGGAACATAGAAGATGTGTACAGAGGAAGTGACAAAGGAATCTTGAAGGATGTAGAGCTTCTGCGGCAAATTACTGAGGCCTCACGTGGGGCAATTTCTGCCTTTGTGGAGCGAACAACCAACAAGAAGGGTCAAGTTGTTGATGTGGCTGATAAGTTGACCTCTATCCTTGGGTTTGGCATCAATGAGCCGTGGATTCAGTACTTATCAAACACAAAATTTTACCGTGCAGATAGGGAAAAGCTTAGAGTATTGTTTGTGTTCCTAGGGGAGTGTTTGAAGCTGGTTGTTGCTGATAATGAGTTGGGCAGTTTGAAACAAGCATTGGAGGGAAAATATGTTGAACCTGGGCCAGGTGGTGATCCTATTAGAAACCCGAAAGTGTTGCCAACTGGAAAGAACATTCATGCATTGGATCCACAAGCTATTCCAACAACGGCTGCAATGCAGAGTGCGAAAATTGTGGTAGATAGGTTAGTTGAAAGACAGAAGGTTGACAATGGAGGAGAGTATCCGGAGACCATTGCACTTGTATTATGGGGAACAGATAATATTAAAACTTATGGCGAGTCACTGGCTCAGGTCCTGTGGATGATTGGAGTAAGGCCAGTGGCTGATACATTTGGTAGAGTCAACAGAGTGGAACCAGTTAGCCTTGAAGAGCTTGGCAGACCCAGGATTGATGTTGTTGTCAACTGCTCTGGAGTTTTCAGAGATCTATTCATAAATCAGGTATTGGCCCTAGTATGTTTAAAATCATTTTGGGTTTGCATTCTTTAATTCATGCATAGAGATCACATTTTTATTTGTCAGAATTTATCTTGCTGAGTGGAAGCTTAAGGCTTAGGCAACTACCATGGCTGCTCAAATGATGATTTAAACATGTCAAATATTTTGGCATCTTGCTATTTAAGCTTCATTTCGGTACTTAATCATTTGCTGAGTCTTTTCTTACCAATTCTTGTTCTTATTTATTATTTTTCGTTGACAGATGAACCTCCTTGATCGAGCTGTGAAGATGGTAGCGGAATTAGATGAACCGGTTGAGCAGAATTACATAAGGAAGCACGCATTAGAGCAAGCCAAAGCCTTGGGAATTGAGGTTAGGGAAGCTGCAACAAGGGTCTTCTCTAATGCCTCCGGATCCTACTCCTCCAATGTCAACCTTGCTGTTGAGAACTCCTCATGGAATGACGAGAAACAGCTGCAAGATATGTACTTGAGCCGGAAATCATTTGCTTTCGACTGTGATGCCCCTGGTGCAGGCATGACTGAGAAAAGAAAAGTCTTTGAGATGGCTCTAAGCACAGCAGATGCCACATTCCAAAATCTTGATTCCTCAGAAATTTCACTTACTGATGTGAGTCATTACTTTGACTCCGATCCAACAAATCTAGTACAGAACCTACGAAAGGATGGAAAGAAGCCCAGTGCATACATTGCTGACACTACCACAGCGAATTCCCAGGTGTGCACTGTGAAACTTTCAACTGAATATTACATATAGAATTGTATCTGAGACTTGCCACATTTTTAAGCAGATTGTACAACTCTAACTACCGGGAATACATGTCTCACTAATTCTACTTTGCTCTAAATTGCAGGTTCGTACTCTGGCTGAAACTGTGCGACTAGATGCACGAACCAAGTTGTTGAACCCCAAGTGGTACGAAGGAATGATGTCCAGTGGCTATGAAGGAGTTCGTGAAATTGAGAAGCGCCTTACTAATACCGTAGGTTGGAGTGCAACTTCTGGACAAGTCGATAACTGGGTGTATGAAGAGGCTAATACAACTTTCATTCAAGATGAGAACATGTTGAACAGGCTCATGAGCACCAACCCAAACTCATTCAGGAAGTTGGTGCAAACATTCCTGGAGGCCAATGGACGTGGTTATTGGGAAACTTCAGAGGAGAATATTGAGAGGTTGAGGCAGTTGTATTCAGAAGTTGAAGACAAGATCGAAGGCATTGATCGATGAACTCAAAACAAATAGGTTCTAAAATTGCAAATATTTGTTTCACACTGATGACTTACTTGAGCCCCACTCCCTCTTGGATGAACTGAAACAACTATCAGGAACTTATGGAATCTCATTTTGTCATAAAATATTTGGAAAAAAAAAAAAAAAAAAGAACTTTGCTTTGTGGTTTTGTCAATTCATGGTGCTTTAGACATTGTCTTTCCCCTCTATTCATTCTAGGGTGGCATTGGTCCGGTTTGTTTTAATAAAAAAAAAAAACAAATTACGGTTAATTTATAGCATTCTGGTATTTTAAAAGGTAAACTGAAACCAAATTGAATATTATATAAAATTAGATTATTTTGGTCCATGGGTTTGGTTTTTTTTTTTTTTTTTTGCTTTTAACTTTAAAAAATAATTTTCTATGATATTTTTAAGTTTTTTTTTTTAAATTTTCTATGATATATATATATATATAATGATCAACTCTAAAATTTCAAATAGTGAACGGAATATTTACCATTGATAATTTATAGTATTAAATATTATGTCCTTAATTAATTAATTAATTAATGATTTTTTATTAAAATTAAAATAGTGAGTAATTTTATTTATTTTTTATTAACCTAGAATTCCATATTAATGTAAAATTTTCTTTATTGATATATCTTTTATCAAATATTAACTAAGTTTTTATTAAATTAAAATATTGACTATTCCTTATTTATTATTTCTATTAACCTTAAAGTCCTCATTTATGTAAACTTTTCTTAATTAATGCGTATGTTTTATTATTAATTAATCTTTTAACCTATTTTTTTATTAATGATTTTTTATTAAATTGAAGGAGGCCAATATAGTTATTATTTCTTACTAACCTCGAAATCTTTGTTAATCTAAATTTTCCTTAACTGATATGTTTCTATTAAAATTAACTATTTTTAACCTCAGTTCCTATTATTGTTTTCTTACTATGTTAAGATATTGAAAATCATTATTTTTATTTTTTATTGATATTAAAATATTTATTAAAGTAAACTTTTTAATTGATAATTTTTTATTAAATAAAATAATAAATACTTTTTTAATTTTTAAAAGAATATTACTAAAAATTGCTAATACAGATGAAATTGTAGTTGTGATATTTTGGGTCATTGAAGAAGAAAAAAGAAATAAATAAAGATAAGAAAGAAAGTAACATTTGGTTTTAGGTGGATTGCTTTATTAATTAGTTTATTAAATGAGTAGATGATTGTAAATAGTAGAAAGAGTTGAACAAGTACTGTAACATAGTCTTTTAACAATATATTATAGTCAAATCAAATATAAAATCCTAGCCTATTATTTATCAAATGATTATTATTAATAAATTTTAAAATATTTAACTATATTATAAACATTAGAGATTGAATAAATAATTTTTATGTGAAGCTATAAAAAATTTCCAAGGTGACTGTATATAAAAAATTTTCTTAATTTATTATATTAATAAATAATCATTTGCACAAACATTAGCCTTGAAAGTTAATTATATTTAAGTTAAAATATAAATTATTTAAAAATTATCAATCCATTTATTTTTATAATAACCGTTATCTCAAAATAACACCTAATCGTAGATTACATTTTATCTTTCAATTTATGAATGAACTTTGAATTGCTTATTATCACATTTTTAAATTTTTGAACGTAAATTACATTTGTTCATATTATTAATTATTTCATTTTCATAGATATTTTTAACATTAATTAAATATATTTTTTAAAATATTACTTTTGTAATATTCTTCAAAATATAACATATATGATATTATTAATTATACGTTATTAATTATATATTATATCCTTAACGTGCAATGCATGCATAGTTAAAACTTGGTCTGACATAGAAAATTAAATTAAAGTGAAGATAACATCTCAAGTGGGAATATCCCCAGTACTTCAGAGCCTTTTGTCCATTGCCCTCAAAACAAATGATGAATATGCATTTTAATACCCTATCCAATAACCAAGTTTGGGTGCATGCCAATGCCTCTACAGTGAGAAATTATCTTATTTACCATTGATAAAATTTTTAAATTTTATAAGAGAGATTAAGACACATACTTTGAATAAAATGAATCATGTGACAGTTTTTTAATTCTCCTGTAGGACTAAGAAGATCCACTATCAATGTATCAAAATCACCTCTTGAGTTTATTTCATTCTGCAGTCACCAACTTCCCTCCAAAACTAATGAAAACTCAGAAACTGGTACAAGCTCAAAGGACTCTAGCAATGGAGTGCAAGGAAAGATACGTAGAACCAATTATCTTCCACCAATTCAATGCATCAAAGTCCACCATTCTTGGCAAGCCTATGATATCACCTTTGATCTTTTAATTTTCTTCTTTGCAACAAAAGAATCATAGACTGCCATATGCAAATGAATCATACAAAGGTAATAAATCTACAGAGAAAGTTACAAAAAGAACAACCCCTGCCCCCTTGACAAAAATTAAGGAACAAATAACGAAGACAAAAAAAAAAAACCCTTAAAAACAGTATTTGGTATTACAGTCCCAAAAGTGTTACATATTTCTTCCCTCCTCTCTACTGCAGTTCTTCCGTGTATCAAAGAAATCCTGTCCCCTTCAAACTAACTCCATTAGGAGAGGATCACCTTCAGACATTATTCTGATTAGCTTTATGAATTCCCGTTCACTTGACACCTTCCATGGATGCACCGCAGGTGCTTGCGCAGAGTAATGTGTTAAAGAAGAATTAGCAGGAGGTAGGTCCTGCTTATACACCATTGTATTAAGCACTGAATCGAAATTTTGAGGTGAATCCATTGACAAAAAGAACATGGGTATGGAAACTTTTTGATGGATTTCTAGATGTCCAACCAGATTAACAAGATCGACAAAGTCTGCTACAAAGCGCCGAGGAATGTAGAATATCTCAGAACTGCAAATTGTTAGGCTCTGGTCACTCCTTACAACTTCTTTATAGTTCACTTGGAAATGAACTGGCATTGTACTAACGACTTTCTTTACCATGTCCGCTTGCTTCGTGTACCAATCTGAACTTCCTTTGGTTAATGCAGTAGTCCAAGACATGGAGACCTAAATCCCATCAAATGAAGAGGAAAATAAGTGCAGTGACAATTTCCATATTATAGGAACATAATTCGTCAAGTCTCGTAAGGTCATATTGTTATTATATGCATAAATATTTAGAAAAACTCAAAATATTTTCATCAAATAAATGAATTGCAAAGTCCCATACATGGACAAAAATAATTAGTGACAACATTTTAAATTTATAAAATAACGTCAAGAGTCTGCAGAAACGAATGCTAAGAGAAAAAGCGGAATAAAGGTACCTTATCTGTGATCCATAGCTTAGTCTTGTCTGCCTGTAGTAGATTCCAGTAATTAAGAATGGTATCATCTTCAAGGAATAAAAAGCCATCAGCACTAGAAAACCGATTGAATATCTGGGGCAGATGCCTACAAAGTACGTCAAGAGATAATTAGTAAACATGAAAGATGCCATGTACAAGAAATTCTCATTCAACGTGCCTATAAAATGACTCAACACTAGTAAAACAGGCATGATCTCACTTAACAGCTAGGGTTTCCCCAGTTATCAACCACAAATTGACCATTTAACAACAATTTGTAGCCTTTAGTAAGACTTCTTTCAGAAGAAAGGAACACACCAATAACTTAACTGACTTGATATCAAAACTAACTTACATGTTGAAAATATAGGAAAACAAAAAGACAAATATTATTGCATTTATAATTAGTAAAACTCCTTTTGCCGTATAAGATAATGTCTTCAAAGTGATGGTTAATAAACTTACACAGCTAATTTATTCAGAACAAAAGATGGATGGGCATAACTCCCCCCCCCCTTCTTTTAGGCTTTGCTTAGTGGGGGAGGATGAAAACAAAAAAGAGAAGAATTCTTAATCCAGTGGTTATGCTATAAAATAGGAAAGTAGTTATGAGTCTTAATGAAAAGTTTTCCACTCAAACCTTCCTACGAGGCAAAGCATCACCAAAGATAGAAGAGGGAGCCTAGGTGTGATATAGCAAGGGAAAGCAGAGGTAGTACGTTGATTGGAAAAGAGATGTTACATGACAAGAAAGGAACGGATTCTGGATGACGATCAAGCAAATCCAAAAAGAGGGCCATTTTGAGATTTTAGAATATCTTATGGTACTGTCTGGAATCGGCAAAGACTAATCAAACGGTAGCAAATCCCAGTATCAAATACTATTGTCAATTTACTTTATGCGAGGTCTCTTTAAACTATAACTTCAATTCTTTAAGGCTAATAAAATGCCCTCTGCAAAAATAACTTCAACTCAAATCCAGTTTACAAAGTACATCTAGCTCACCTGAATGTGGAAACAGCTAATGACACGAGGGGTAAGCTCAATTGTAAAATTTATTCTCTAACTCCAGAAGCATTCCAAGCACCTATATATGATTCCATCATGCATGCATTTACTGCCAATGTTCAACATTAGTATGTATTATTTCATGCATGCATTTACTGCCAATTATTTTTCTGCAAAAAGTACATGGAGGAAGATGAGGAGACTTTCATATCAGTTGTCCATGGATCATTTGTTTCTATGAGAATTTCATATTAGTTGTCCATGTATCAAGTGCTTTCATGAAAACAGGACGCCCTAGTTCACTGTAACCAATAATTGTTATCTCCTAATATTGCAATTAATAATTTATGCGCAGATTCATTTTTTCCAAAGTTCAAAGAAAAATTCATCTGGTTATATTGCAAAACCTCCCTGCCAATATACAGATGAAAGAAATCAGGTAAATGAGTGCTCTAATGGCTAGAAGCAAAGGCTATCTGGTAAACCATAATATCACTTTATTCTACCAAAACACATTCAAAAAAGAAGAAAGCAAAACAAATATAAAAATCAATATCTTAAGCAAGATGCACCATAGAGAAATAAATTGATAAATTAAAAGTATCAAATGAATGGTAATAAATAATTCTTGCGGTAACTTACTTGTAAATTTGATCTAATTGAACTTCTTCAACAGCAAGATCTGAATTCTTCTGCGCAGACAAAATAACCACAGTTTTAAATATCCGACCATAAAGCAATCTCCACTCCAAGGCCGTGCGTTCCACAGGACCATTGCAGAACATGATAAGCACGACATTTCCAAAATTCTTCCTCCAACGAATCAAATTCCCAATCTCAGAACTAACCATCCCTGTTTCCTCCACTGCTAGATGAACAGATGGCAATTTCTGAGGAATAAAGATATTTCGATCCCCATGACCAATGGTTGCCCGTGGTCTGTCCAGTTCCAATGTCATCAACCTTGGCTGCTGATAACCTACAGCAAGCAAGTCTTGAAGCCAAGCAGCAGTAAACTTGAGGTCCTGCTTGGTCCAAAACCCCTCCTCTGCCATAGCAAAACTCAATTCCAATATCTTCTCAAATAACCTATGCTTATTTGATCTCCATGACACCAAGAATTTGATCAAACGACCTACATTCACATGAATATCCTTCTCCTCTGAAAAAGGGTATGCCTCAATTCTGTCATACCGATGAACTGTAGGTGGATACACAGCAACGTAACCACCAATCTCCCACAAAAGCCTCTGTCCCCAATAACCCCTCAATACATCCGAAGCCATCGTACTAACAGAAACAGGGAGCATCAGGGCCCAAAATGCTGAGGAATGGTATATTGTATTAAATGAATTCAATGGCACCATCATACCTTGAGGCAGTGCCACTTTCGGTGCATGCTCATCAAACCTAATATCAAAGGCTTCCAAACCCGACTTCCTAGTAAAATAAAACACCGAATCAACATCCGGCAATCCATTTGAAATCCCTTGCTGTATAAACTGTTTCCCACCAAAAACCTCAGTGTAAAACTCCTCATGTCCTATTTCACCCACATTTTCCAATGGTAATCCCCTAGGCCAGACTGAACGTTGACCAAAATGAATATAAGGGTTGACTATAGTCCTATTAGGATTATCATGACTATACTGCAATATAGCTTCTTGTCTAGCTCTTTCCCCTACTAATTCTACATCAAAATGTTTCCCTAAATCGTTATCAATTACTTCCCCCCGATCATCAGCATCAAAGATCTTTTTAGCACCATGTTGAATCGCAAACAAGTAACCAACAGTTTTTCTAACATAAGAATCATAAGGCAAATGATCCACAACACGAAAACCCAAATTAGCTTGCATATCTAAAGACAAAAAAATTGCACCTTTTAAGCTCCAATCTCTGGGAGTCCTTGAGTTCCCAATTGCCAAAACTTGCCACCCTTTAATCTTCACCATCTTCTTCAACGCATCAGACGGGTAATTCGAAACGGAGACAACGACCCATTGCTCTGATCTGAAATTAGCGTACGGTGACGCCTTGTCAGCAATGGGTTTAATTGAATTCCAGTTGATTCGAGGGAGAGAGATAGAATCGATGGCGCTTTGGGTTTGGGATTGGAGGCAAAGAAGGGAAGCCGTGTTAGTGGAGGTGTAAAGGAAGAAAACAGCGGCGATGGTTAAGATTAGGACAAAGATAGTGATTATTCTGTAGAAATTGTCGGATACCCACGTCGAGAAATCGAGGCTTTTGTGTTCACCCAACCTGTTTTGTTGAAGTGCAGGAAGCTTTCTGATCTGGGGAGGTTTTGGAGATTTGGGAACAGCACGATCTTGGACCAACATTTGATATTTTTGCCTATGGATTCTTCAACTCTAAATTTTTGCTGGATCTTCACTTTTGCTCCTCACCGTCAGCTTGACTCACAGCCTTTCTTTTTCTTTTTTCTTTTTTCTCTTTTATCCTCTAAAAAAATGGAGTCAATCGCCTGCTTTCGAATGCTTGAATATGTTTTATATTTATTTCAGTGTTTTCTGTTCTGTAAAAAAGACTAAAAGAAACAGAAAGACAGACAGTGAAAGTCTTTCATGAGAAGGTTGCCGACAGGTACAAGCGAAAACAGGGTTGGGTTTCGTAGGCTTCAAAGGAAATGCAACGCAACTGCTAGTAGTTTGGTGGGTCGTTGTCCTGTCTCCTTCTGGAAATAATTTTTATATATTTATTTTTCTAAAAAATAAGTTTCTTTTCCTTGTGACTCTCGGGCATTTATTATTTTTATTGTACTAATAACTTTGTATACTTCCATTTTGGTATGGTTGGATGATTGAGCATTTGAGCTTACAAGACATTATTTAATCTAATTTAATTTGCAGAAGGTGAATGCTGGGCCCGTGAGGCTGACCTGAGCAAGCGAGGCAGCCAGCCAGCCCTCTTCGGTGGGTGGTGACGGCGGAGGCATATAATATAACTTACAAGCTGCTAATCTGTACTGTGGGGGCCACCCATTTGCCTTAAACATGACTGCCGACAGGGCTGGGCTTTGACGAAAGCTCTCCGTTAACTTCCAATGCCATGGCAACTTGCAAGTATTTTGCTTTGTATTCGTACATTCAGCAGCCAGTAGGGTTCTTTTGGGCCAGTTTGGCACCTGTCGGTCGAGCAAAATGGAACAGGGCGAGAACTAGAGAGAAGTATGTCGATATCTTTTGGTGATTGAATTGAGTAAGTTTTTAGATATCTCAGGTTGAAGGAAGGTGAAGTTTTGTAGAGAATTATATTTTTAAGACACTTCCAATGTTTAAATTAGTAGGTTTAGAGAAACATCAAGAGAAAGATAAATGGATGTAGTTGTAATAATTGTGGTGTTTTCTAGCCAATTCTTTATTCGACATTTTATACTTAACACTCATCTAGTGCTAACGAGACGTTCTCTAAATTTGAAGCTGCTAATTAACTCTGAGATCATCGTGTTCCACATGTAAAATCTAAATGAATGATTGTGAGTTGTTTTTGTGAGCTTCCGGGCTTTAATTAGCTTGAGCCCAGTAAAGTACACATTTATTAACCTTGATTTAAGCTCGGAAGGTAAAATTATCTTTTGATTGAATTAAGTTATAATTTTAAATAATTTTAAATTTTAAATTTAATTTTTAATTTGGCTTGACTTAATTCATGAATTTAAATTTATTTTTTATTTATTAAAAAATTATTTTTATATTAATAATTATATATTTTATAATTAATTATAAATAAAATTATATTATTTTAATTTAGAAATATTATTCGATCCTGCCTGAAAGGAGAAAATGAAAACCTATGCCCTGCTGAAATTGGGTCAAAGTTTGCCTCACCTGACTAGATTAGTATCACAACCCATGGACATGACTAACGTGGGAGTAAGTTGTCGGGATTCTATTTAATTATCAAGTTTTCAACTACAATTAGTTGCTATGTTTGTCCCACTATTCCGAGTATTCACTATTCAATTTTAATTGAATTAATTAATTGAAATAAAATTTAGTTTGATTACTCAATTAATCAAAAAAATTTAATTTAGTTATTAGTTAACTAAATTTATAATTTTTGGTTATCGGTTAATTCAATTTGATAATTGAAATTAACTAAATTATCCAAAATATATGTAAAATATTATATTTTTAGTCCTTATTAGATGTCTCTAAGTTTTACATTATTGAAGTTTTTTTTTACTTGTTATAGATATGCTTTTTACTTATGTTTGACATTTTAAATATTTGTTAGATGATTACACCTATTTGAATTATAAAAAATTTAAAAATTTTAAGATTTTCAAATTGTAAAGGATAAAAATTTAGTTAATTCAATTAGTTAAACATAATAATTTTAATTTAGTTAATATGGTTTTTTTCTAGGTCAATTCCGTTAAAAATTAAGAGAAATAAAAAGATTCAGCTAATAAAATTTTGATCGATCAATTAATTGAACCGATCTATTTAACATCCCTAACTATGCTCAAAATATCACTCTTCAATTTCTAATTTTCATTTTATCCTCTTATTATAACTACTTAAAAATAATTGTACTTACTAAATAAATGCCTTAACACTTTTTTTTCTTTGACTAGAAGGATTGTAAAACATATTACTTATATTTCTTGTTAATAATTTGCAGCAACCCTTTCAGACTAATATTGAGTTAGCAAAGGAAAGAGATTTGGTATGTAAGGATCAATACTTGCTTTAATTTGAGGTTATGAAAATGCACTTACGAATAGTACAACTGTTGCTGTTTCTTTTGCTTAATCTAACTTTTGATAAAGTTTCACGATAGCTGTGACCAAGGTATAAATGAATTTATAAAGTTGTGGGGTACAAGAGTTTATTTTTTAGAATTATTTTGAATTTAATTTTATTATTGTTAAGTTGAATTTGAATTTGAGTTTTTTGAATTATTAAATAAATCAAATTTGATTTTTATTGTTGGATTTTAATAGCTTATGAGCTTATTTGGATTCTGTTTTTTTAACATTTTCTATAATACATATTAATATTTTATAAAAAAAAGTTCAATAGCCTATTCACAACCTCATAATATATATATATATATATATAAAGAAAACTCTTAATTCACTTTAACTTGAGCTTGAGTATAAGTAATCAAGTTTAAATTATGCATAATACTTGAATTTATAACAGTTAACTTATTGAGAACTTAATCGAGCAAGTTAGAGCAATTTAATTTTTTTTTCAAGTTCAACAAGTGCTAGAAAACTAAAACTCAATTAAGCTCAAGCAACAAGTTTTGAACTAAGTTTAAATTCGAGCTTTTTTCTATTTTCTTTCAACTAAGCTTCATTTTACTCCTAAATGACATTAGATTTAGGTCGTGCTTGGTATCATTTTTAATATCATCATATCTAATTATCAAGTTGATTTTATTATTAGGGTAATTTTATCATTCGTGATCTGTAATCACTTTATTTGGTTAATAATCATTAACTTTTAAAAATTAAAAATTATTATAATTGGTTTTACTAAAAATTAAATATACTTTTATTAGATATTTGAATAATTATATAAGTTAATACTTTCAATGTTATTAAAAATAATAAATTATAAAATATTAGTAATCTTTTAGTTACTTTATATTTAGATATATTTGAATTAGAACATACCGCTATATCCATAAAATTCAAAATTAAATAAAACAAAAAAGACATGTTTTATATATATATATATATAACATTTTTAAAAAAAAATTAAAAAAGTATTAAATTTATTTTTTTACACTTGGTAAAATGAATATAAGTTTGAAAATTAAAAACGTATAAACTCAATAAAAAATAAGTTTGCTAATATTTTTAATTTATTATATTATAAACATTTTTACTTTTATTTTATCTTTTAAAAAATTGTTGTTAATAATAGTTGTTGCTAATAATTTAGTTTCTATTTAAAAGAAATAAAAAAAAAAGAAGATATTGAAAACCCTATAATAGTTGTTAGATTCTGTCCAACTTAACAAAAAAAAAAAAAAAACTTAGATGAAATGTGTTATTACCGTTAAAGCTAGCAAGGTAGCCCGAACTCAAAAACTCGAATGAGTTAATTAAAGATCGAATTTTATTTTGATCTCAGTTGCCTAAAAAAGTTAAAAACCTAAACTCAAAAAGTGAAAATTAAAAAAAAAAATCGAATATGAAAAATCTAACGTAGAAACCCCAAAATTGACACAATTCGAAACCTATAAAAGCTCGAATTTGTTAAAACCTAAACTTAAATCCTAGATCCATTCAAAACTCATAAAAACCTGAATTTATAATTAAAAAAATCTGAATTATAATTATATAATTCTATAAATTAAAAACATTTATAAAAATGCACAATAGTAAAGTTGTATTTTATATTTTTAAGTATTTTACACAACAAATACACATGGAAAAAGTTGACTTATTTAGCTTTTTTATTTTTCATAAAGTTGACTTATTTAGCTATCATGTACTAACAAATAACACCAAATCTACTAAAATATTAAAAAGTTAGAAGAAATTAAAATTAACAATTATTTTATTTATATTTTATGTAATAACATCTCAATTAAACTAACTTGACCATAAACATAAATATAAACATAAACTTTTATTTATAATTTAATTTGATACATTAAAATCAATAGAGACATCTTAAAAAATCCAAGGTGAAAAATATGCTATTTTCCTTAGTTAATTGGGGAAAGACAATTATTAATCTATTTACAGTTATATTTAACTTAAACCATTTTTTTAGCATTATCAATGAATATACTAATATTTTTCTTTTATAGTCAAATGAAAAAAGAGAAACTAAATTGGTCCAATTTAGTGTTTTTTCATCTTTCTAAAATAAAAAAAATTCAATAAGAAATAGGTTTGCTAATATTTATTATAAACATTTTGACTTTTGTTTTATTTTTTAAAAATTGTTCTTAATAATAGTTGTTGCTAATAATTTAGTTTCTATTTAAAAGAAATAAAAAAAAAAA
>JBBYHO010000021.1:10296047-10320007 GCA_038382025.1 Adansonia gregorii
AGAGAGAGAGAGAGAGAGAGAGAGGGGAAAGGAATATGAAGAACCTTTCAGATAGAACATAATTAAACTTACAATGATTTCATTTTGAAGGATCATATGATTAAATTAATTTGATTCATAAAATTTTACATTAATTAATTCAATAAAATTCTGTTAAACAAATTAAAAATAATTAAAATATGTGTTTTATCTCAGTATTATACAAACAACAGCCATATTACTTAAGAAAGATTTATAACATTCTAGTTTGCTATTTTAAAAGAATATTTCAAACAGCAGATGGAGGGTAAAGAATGTATACTTCACTTCATTTAGTTTTACACCTTCATTAAAAAAAAAAAAAAAAAAGAACCCAAAGGTGTAGGAAACCTATATTGGAACCTTTTATCAAATATTTAATTAAAATTTAATTTTTGATTAAATTATAAGATATTATACTTCCTTTATAACGAAGTTTTTACTTTTCAGATCAAAAATTAATTGGATAACACAAATCTCTTAAAATGCATTGAAAAAAAATATATAAGGCAATTTTTTAATTTTATTTATAGAATTATAAAACTTTATTATCTTCAATTGCAGGAATAAAAGTCAATATTTCTTTCTAAAAAAACTCGAGTCCAACAAAAAGGCAATACAGGTAATTATGTTAAGCCATATTTCATAGCTGGTTTTGTTCAAACCTCACAATCAGGAAATCCACAGTCGTTTCCCTCTGCTTAAACACATACATGGCTGAATCCTTCGCATTTAGCATCGGTGAACAACTCTTGGAAAAACTACAAAATATCTCGGGGAAAATAGTGACTGTCACTATCCAAGAAATCTGTCTAGCATGGAGAGTCAAAAGTGACTTGGAAAAGCTTAAAGACACCTTAAGAACTATCAACGCGGTGCTGTTGGATGGTGAAGAAAAACAGGCTCTCAATCATGAGCTGCGGGATTGGCTAGCAAAGCTCACGAATGCCTACTATGATGCAGAAGATGTGTTGGACGAAGTTGAGGTCGAAGCATTGAAGAGGGAAGCCTTGAAACAAAGGAGCGTTGGCAAGAAGGTATCCCATTTCTTTTCATGCTCAAACCCTGTTCCCTTTGCTTTTAAGATGGGCCATAAGATCAAAAGCATTGGAGAGAGGCTCGACGAAATCGCAGCTTTGAAAGACAACTTTCATCTGGTCGAAAGACATGAGGTCACTAAGCATCTCCTGTCCAGGGAGAGCAACAGGGAGTCCGACTCTTCGCTTGAACCAAATGTCATTGGTCGAGATGTGGATAAAGAAAACATAATAGAAATCTTATTGCAGCAAACTTATGGGATTGGGGAAGACATCCCTATCCTTCCCACACTTGGAACTGCAGGTCTTGGGAAGACTGCCCTTGCGAAGTTGGTATTTAACGATGAAAGGATCGATGAGCATTTCCAACTGAAAATATGGGTTTGTGTGTCAGAGGATTCCGATGTTAAGCAACTGAGGATGAAAAGCATTAAATCAGCTGCAGGTGAAAATTGTAGTGACATGACTAATGAGCAACTGTTTAAAGTTTTACGACGTTGTTTGGATGGTAGAAGGTATTTGCTGATACTAGATGATGTTTGGAGCCATGACATTAAAGAATGGATCGAACGAGATTTGTTGATCGATAGAGTCAATGGAAGTAAAATCATAGTCACTACACGCAGTAACCGAGTTGCTAATCTCACAGGCACACTTCCCCAATACAACTTGAAAGGTCTTACTTATGAGGAATCTTTGTCTTTGTTCCTCAAACTTGCCTTTACTAAAGGCAGTGAGAAACAACATTTGGGACTCGTCAAAATTGGGGAGGACATTGTTAAAAAATGCAAAGGGGTTCCTCTACATGTGAAGACGCTAGCAAGCCAACTTTGCTTCAAAACTACGGAAGATGAATGGAAACGAGTTAGAGATAACGAGATATGGGAATTAGAGCAAGAGGGCAAGGGCATTTTACCAGCACTGAAACTAAGTTATGATCAACTGCCTTCACATTTGAAGCGATGTTTCGCGTCTTGTTCTGTGTTTCCAAAGAACTATGACATTTCCAATATCCAATTGATTTCATTTTGGGTGGCACTTGGTCTTCGTAAATCCTCTAAGGAGAGTGAAGTGATAGAAGACGTTGGGAAGCGATGTTTGAGAGAGTTATGGGCAAGATCTTTCTTTCAAGATTTCCAGGAAACACCTTTCTTGATTAGATTTAAAATGCATGATCTTTTAAATGATTTAGCACTATGGCAGTCAGAAGATGTATGCTCCATGGTGAAGTCATCCAGTCAAGATTTGAGCGAAACAATTAGACATTTGTCAATTGTTAATCCAAATCTATTGAAGCAAGGTGCTTTTAATAGGTTCCTCGATAAAGCGGGTCGCGTGCGAACAATTTTCTGTCAACATATGGAGAAGTCTGATAGTTTGTCGTTCATCAAAAAATGTGTCTCAAAGTGCCCTCGTCCACGAGTGCTAGATTTAAGTGAGCCTAGCTTTGAGGAAATGCCAAGAATTATACGTAAGTTGAAGCATCTAAGGTATCTCAACCCAAGTGACAATGTCAGCATCAAGAAACTTCCGAATTCTATTTGCGAGTTGCAAAGTTTGCAAAGTTTGTCTCTTGCCGGATGCACGGAAATCGAAGTGCTGCCCCGAGGCATAAGGTACATGATTAGTCTCAGAATGTTGTTCATTACTACTAAACAGAGGGTTTTGCCTGAGAATGAAATAGGATGCCTGAATTGCCTCCAGTTTTTGTCACTTTCTGAATGCGAAAACTTAGAATATTTGTTTGAAGGAATGCAAAACCTCACAGCCCTTAGAACATTGGTGATTGTGTTATGTCCAAACTTGGTTTCCTTGCCGCATGGTCTGAAGTACCTTACTGCATTACAAGTTCTGTTTCTCAGGGGTTGCGAAAAGCTAACTCTTGATAACATGGAGTTGGATTTCCAAGGGAAACAAGATGGCAGCCTTCAAGCATTAGCAATTGGAGGATTACCAATTTTAGTGACATTACCCCAATGGCTCCTTCTAGGATCCACCAAGACTTTGCAGCAGTTAATCATTGCCGGATGTCAGAACCTGACAGCATTACCGGACTGGTTCAATAATGTTACATCGCTTCAATTGCTAAAGATTGCTGGATGCCCTAGATTGTCATCTCTACCATATGGAATGCAACACTTGGCTTTCCTCAACCAATTGGGGATTGAAGGTTGTCCAACATTGAGCAACAGATGCAAACCAGGAATAGGTGAAGATTGGCCCAAGATTGCTCATGTTCATAGGATTGTGCTTGATGGTATTGAGATTTCATCTGCAAACAGCCATTAGGAGATAAGGCTCCGTCTTTATCTTATGTCATATTTCTGCATTAGTTTCAGGTTAAATATAACAAAAATATATATATATATATATATACATATTTTTTTTTTGGCACTCGAAAACTCTTGATTTGAGTTTGAATAATGCAAAAGAAAGTAATTGTTTCTTCTGATCTTTTCAACTTAACGATGTAGATAATCTTTTGTAATTGATTCCTTATGTAAATCCAACTCAAGGCAGGTGACAAGCAATGTCCTTCAAGCAAAATTGTTCAAACTAATTAAAAGGCATTAATATATATATATATATAATTGCCAATGAAATTTTGGATTTCAGTTCAGATCTCAATGTGTGTGACCTTAATTTAATTTTATGCTGAATTTATTCAATTATATGTTGATTTGTTAATTGATTTCTTTATTTAATTAATTATTCAGTGTTATATATATAAATGTAATACTTGTAATATTTGACTTGATTATGATTGTAACTTTCTTTTGTATTAATGGGCAGAGGCACGCTGCTTTGTTGATTCAGAGCGCTCCGAGGACCTGATTGTTGAATGGAACTTTACATAACTTAATCCAAATGTGTTTACAACGTTAATTGTTACATTTATCTTTGTATGTGTGTGTGTGTGTGTATATATATATATATATATATATATGTCAATGTACTATAATTTGTAAAAAGCACTATAAATAAAAGAACATGATGTTTGTGTGGCTTTGTAAATTTTATGCAACGGAAATATGATAAGTAATTTACGAAGAGGAAAAAAAAACTATTTATTACGAATCTTTTGGTGCAAAATAATCCGACCTCTATAACTTAAACCAGATTTCTCCATTTTTCTCACACCTGATTTGTTCATTATTGTTAAAAGTAGCCAAAGAGAAAAATTCCTAAAAATCAAGTAAAATTTTGGATCATAAACATAATTATACGTACCTATAGTTATTTATATGTAATCAACATACTTCAACTTCTTATACTTCAAGATACAAGTTAGGTAAAAATTATATATGTATCTTATTGTAATAATTTGTACATTATGTTATAAAAATACGCTATTATGTGGTATATAATAAATTGCTTTTTTATCATATTATATGTTATTTAGGATAAATGTGTTATTTTTTTTAATTTATAATATCTTGTCAAATGATTATATTAATTTGGCCAATGATCATAATGTTAGTTCACCAAACGATACTTGCTACAAAATTAGACTTGTACAAGGATGGGTCAGCCTATTAGGATCGGGCATGGGTCTGATTTTGTTACGTAGGTCGCCTAGATCATTGTTTGCTAAAAAAATTATTTTTATTTAAATTTAAGAATGAAAAAAAATATAAAAGTTAATATAAGAATTATTTTTTTAATAGTGGTTAAAGCCAATGGGCTAGAATAGGCAAGAAATTTATTTTTTTTTACTGTGATCCGGTTAATGAACAAGTCTATACTAAATTCTTAAAAATAGATATATTTTTATTTTATTGCAAAGAGAAATATATATATATATATATATGAAAAGTATCTTGCATGTCAATGTATTAAGAATTACATCTTTACTCACCAATGAAATTTTTATTAATTTAATTGTATATATTAAATTTAATTTCATAATTAAGCACAATTAATTTGTAATTATATTTTTATTTTAGATGAACATTTACTAATACATTTCATTGCACTTCACAATTAAACTTGTAAGCAAAGTACTTAGATATAATTTAATCCTAGTATTAAGTCATTCTATGTCTTAAAATTGGTTCACTTGAACTCTTAGTTTGAACTTTTAAGGTTGCTTGTCAAGGTTTGTACCGTTTCACAATTATAAAATTTTATGTATTTTATAAATATATAAATAGATTCGGATAATGATTTCATAATTTTATTTAGATACGCATACTTTACTGACTCTTAGGCTCTTTTCGGATTCAAAAGAACCCATGGTGACATAACATATCAAGAGAATATGTTTTTTCATTAGTGGTTTTTGGCCGTTTCTATATATTACCACTAGTAAGCACTTGGGGAGCTCAAGGCCCTCCGGTGGGAGCCTACGAGGGCCTTCTACGTTTTAAATCCTAATGAGTTTATTGAGATTATAAATTTAATTTTCTTATTATAAAATAAACATATTTTTTTATAAAATAATATATAAAATATAAAATATAAAATTTAATATAAATAATAAAAATAAATATAAAATATTATTTGATATATTTTTATTAATTTTTAATTAATTATTAATTAAATTATTATTAACATAAATATCATTTTAATAATTTCTAATTATTTAACATAAACATAATTCTATTTTATATTTTATTATTTAATATAAATATAATTTTAATTATTTATTATATATACACATATATTTTAATAAAATATCTTTAATGATCATTTTTTATTTTTATCTCATCACCATCACTATGATTGAATTCAAACACATATCTCACAATTAATTTTAATATCATATGTTTTTAATCTCATCGAGTCAATCTTATCATCTATTAAAATGAACCCTTCATTAATATTGTTGATGTTAGACTCTACTCTGTCGATTATGTTTTTGGTGTTCGATTAAAACTCTCTTTAAGATATTTGATGAATATGATTATTTCAAAATCAATTTTTAATAGGCTGTTACTGTAGATTCTATTATAACTATTATCATCAATATGCTTATGTAGATGGATCTGTGCACAACTTACCCAGATACCATACCTCAGATATTACGTTAACAAATCTAGCAGCTTATTTATCCTCTGCTGCTTAAAGCATGGGGTGGTCGGTTATTGTTGAAGTACAGCTTGAGGAATTCTTTTCTCAAATTCCTTGCTGTAGTGGTGGATATTAAATATTGTTAGCTGGAAGCCTACAACTTCCATGCTTGGTGCATTGTCTTGAATACTTAAATAACTGCCACTTGTACAAATGTGTTTCTTTCCGACGCTGTGCATGTCGTTTGCCACAAGACAGTAAAATGAAGGAAAATATACTTTGATTTTTTTTTCATTTTCCATTTGAACGAAATAATTTGACCATCTTTGATAAGTGCAATATTATTTCATTATTTGCTGTTCTTAACAGTAACAACGAATGATGAATTTGCCATTCCCTTTCTTTACAGTAATTTTGTAACTTTGAAGAGGTTGCAATGTACGAATACTTCATAGATTGGGAAACATAATGTAGCTATCAATTTACAAACTGTTACTCTAAAAAGCTAAGATTGGCGAGTCTTTCTTTATGATCTCTTTTATTAAAATAAATTATAAAACCTTACAAACTTTAAGCACAGCCAAGATTTCCACTAAAGGTGTTCGTGAATAGGTTTAGAGTGGATCTGGGGCAATACCACTAAGTAACATCTTCCACATCGACCAATAATACATGCGATGCTCATTTTTATTCAGTGAATACTTGAAACAATGAATAAAAATAATAATTATGCTTCTTATCACATTAAACAATTATGCAGGCCTAGTAATCCTCGCACCATGAAAGATGTTAGCCACGAATCTTATAGCAGCAACTAGAAAGTAATCTTCATTGGTGCCGGTGGTTTTTGCCAGCGAAAGCTAAATCCCCTTGGGAGACTGGCCTACCCCATGCAAATTGCAGCAGTAACTCAAGCACCAGTAATGAAGAACTGCTGGAAAAAAAAAAAGATGCTCACAGCCCTGCGAATGGGCAACGTTTCATTTACATTTCATCCTCACCATCTGAAAGCAAAAAATCTTGTATTTGCTCCCTAAAACAAGAATCCAGAAAACAGAAAGTTAAAAGAATTTTATGAAAAGCCATTGAAGGTGATGAATCATAAACACTTATATTTTTATGAAAAGTTTCTATTTATGAAAAATTTTGTTTCTCACCTTAGCAAACGGAAATCCCCTTGATGACCATGCTTTGCTCTGGTTATCAATGGCAGGGGTAGGAGGGAAACAAACTGTTCCTTAGATGAGGGATCTTTAGGAAGAATCTGAAACTGGCAACTTGAACAACAAGAAGCAGTAAAAAGATCTGAATTTTGGTGACTTCCATGACTTCTCAAACTTGACGACAAGTTTGACTTATTGAGTGGACTATTGCAAATAAGACAAAATGACTCTGAAGAGAGAGATCCATTTGGCTTGAGACTATGTCTCTTTCGATGTCTACGAGCTATGGAAGGAACATTAGAGTCATGGATTTCTGGAATCCTGTTAAAGTCAAATGGAGTGAGCTTCCCAGCAGTTCGTACGATCGTGCACTCTCGAGAAGGATTTTCTTCCTGAAAAACAGCATTTTTATTAGCAACCTGCCGGTCTAGTTCTCTTAAAAGGAACTTCCAGAAAGACAAAATGATAGTGGCCACACTTTTAATGTCTAACAACCACAAATGAATCCCTTCTTGATTTAAAATAAGCTCTTGTGTAGCATGAAACTTAAACAGGTCAAAGAAAGACTCCTTTGGGGTTCCAAGGGTAAAGGTGAAATTGAACTGCTCAATGAGCCGCAGCACTCTGCCTATCCGCAAGCCGTCCTAACCACAAGAGAATGACTCTCTATGCAAAGAAATGCCCCCAAAAGACACTTTAACTAGTAACATAGAATAAAAGAATGTGAAAACTCCAACAAGTTCTACCTGCAGCACTTTAACAAATGACGATACCAAGCCGTTGATGCCAGAGCATGGAACATTAAGCAACTCCACTATTTTCAGACTGCCCAGCCAAAATGAGTTTAGACCAGTCATTCAGCAATAAATTAGATGATAAGTCAGGTATATCATAGATATATATTTCACAAAATTATATGATTGTCACATAATGGAGAAAAAAAGGGAGTAAACCTGATTCAAACAGAACATTCAACTAAAAGTATATAAAAGTGTTTTAATGCAAAAAAGAAATTCATATACAAAGTACAAGTTGATACTACAAACCCATCAAGGCTGCAGAGAGTGTTGAGCTCTTGTGCAGGACAATCACGAAGTGGAAGTACGACAGGGATCTCCCATCTTGAATCAATATACTGGATGCCAGCCGATAAAGAATAGCCCTGACCCTGAAAAGACCAAAGTGATCAAATTAGATAGGTAGTGAACCATAATGAGAACTTAGAGAGCAAGAAAATGTGGATAAATATATAGGTCAACAACATAGAAGGAAGGGGCCAGGTCATGGGACAGGTTCTCCCTGGCATGCCTATCTCACCCTCTGGAACGGTACTTACGACATATTATTGTTACTAAATAGAAAATACAAAATTAGTTTATCAAGAAGAGAATACACACCTCTCCAAGTTATATTTTTTGTTTGCAGTACTAAGCGCAATGACATCTATGTCATGCATGTTTCTCGCTTTAAATTCATAAAACTAGAAGTGACAACTAATGACTAAAGAAGAAAACCATAAAAGCTTCAACTCCTAGAATATGTTCAAACATCGACAATTACATTTATCATGTTAAGACTTTGCACCAATTCAAAGCAACTCCTCTAGTCTGCCCAGCAACTTGCCACTTCACATTCTATATCACAACATATTACCCTTTTAAGCTTTTGACCTTGGACCAATCTCAAAACTCCTTCAGACAAACCTATTACAACTTGAGCTAAAGACCAACATACATTGATAAAATAAACTAGATGCATTCACAACGGAAAATAGAGGTAGCTTTCCCAAACAAAAGGCAAATGTAAACAAACCTTCACTGTGGCAGAAATGACATGGGAAGCGATTCTTGATGTGCAGGTTCCTAGCACAACTCTGGTGTACCCATTTTCAGAAGCAACCTACAACAGGAACATTAATCAATTCTCCATGACTTCTTTTCCACATATTCATAGTTCAAATGTAAACTTTAAAGTCAAACCTTTTGCAATAACAACATCCGCAAATGAATGAGAAGATCTTCCTTCCCAGTAATATCACTAACAGCATCTAATAGCTTTTTCAATCTCTCCCCACCATCAATACCATCTGAAGAGAAAATATTCTCAACTGGAACAACATAGAACTCTTTCGATGGTGGGGCTAGCTCCGACACAATTGATCTTATATCATCGATTGCCTTCTCAATTTGTTGAGGAGAAAATGAATGAATAGAGCTTTCATCAATAAAGGCAACTCCAACACCAAAAACCGGCAATGGCTTATCTTTGCTAGCATCATAATTCTTCTGCGCTCTATATTGCATCTCATGCACAAATTGTAAAACTACCCTAAAATTACAACAAAAAACATCAATAAAAATTATTAGCAAAATATTGAAAATTCTTAGCATTAAAAAAAAAAAAACCAGAGAGATAGAAACCTGGAGGAAGGGCCGCCAGAGAAAGCAACAAGAACTTTATCAGAAGGAGTAATCATAGCGTTATAAGTAACAGCCTGCTTGAACTTTCCATAGAGATTGGTCTTAAAGCAATCCTTGCAAAATCTGGAATCATCCCCACCGATACCGCAGCAAACGGGTTCATTGGATTTGCACTTCACGCACAGGTTCTGCCGGCTGTTGCCCCCATTTACCGCTGCTCTTGTCGTTGGTTTATGCTGTTCTTCTTCGTACTCTTTGTAGCAACCGGACGAATTGCAGGTCGACGAAGAGCACGCCATCATACGCTTTTTTGCTCTGTATCTTTGGTCTAGGTAGGGTTTAATGATTTGAAAACTTACTCATTTGCACTTTCAGGCTTAGGCTGAAGCAAATTACCCAATTACCCTTATTACATTTTTTTAAAATAATAATAATAATTTTTTTTAAAAAAAATTATATTAAGCACTAGCTAATTTGCCGCTTTCCCCGCTCTAACGAAAACTATCGCCGCTGTGGTGGAGGAACTTTCGTCGCCGGCGGCCGCTTCGTTAAGGTATCTGAAACTTTTTTTTTTTATTCTCGTATGTAAGAATTTATATTGCTTCTTGGATGTATTTTCTTGTTTTGTTTGAAGTTTGAGAGTGTTTATTAATCGTTTCTTCAAGAATCAGTCCGAGAAGAACACGAGCATAACGATGCCCGACTCTTTAATCTGTAATGAATTCTATGGAATGGAAGGTTGATCCAAGGAGGAAGAAAAAGAAGAATGGTCGGCAGGTGAGACAGGAGCTGAAAGCTAATGCACAAGAGCTGGAAGTTGGATCCAAGGCAGCTGGAAGCTCAGCTTGAAGACGGAATTGAAGCAGGAGCTGAAGATTCATGAGCTGATATCGTTGCTGTTAGCATGAGCTGGAGGGTTTCCATTAGCTACTAAATAAATTGTGCCAACGGTCAAGTTTGTTATGAGAAGTCTAGAATCCAGGAATTTTGTTAGAGAGGCGTCTTTATACTTGCAGATATATTGTACCATATGTACTACATAAAATTTACGAATGAAATCACTGAAATTCCTTCTCTTTCTCCTTTCTCTTTTCTGAATTCTCTTTCTCTCTATCTCTTTCTCTGTATTGAGGTAGTCACGAATTAAATCTGTGACGTAACCCCCCTCCACCATTTTACGGAAACCTTTTTTCTCTCATGTTTGTTTGGCTTCTAAATGGGTCTTTCATCGTTCGTTTCTTTGAATGTTGGGTCTTTGTTTCTACTTTGTTTATTGTCTCCATTCTAATTTGCATGAATTTGTATTTCATATTTTGAGTCTGAGCGTTATATAATATACGGATTATGCTGATTTAGTAAGAAATTAGAATTGCTTATAATGCTAAAATTATACAATACATATTCCCGTGTTTTCATATTCTCTTTTTTGCAGCAAGCTATTCTTTTACTTATAGTTTTATGCAAATTAGAACATTTTTTGTCCAGAAAAGTATGGGAAACAACATATGAAAATGGGGAATGGATAATAATTTCTGATGCTGAATAGTTCTCAAATGTTCTCTTCCCCCCCCCCCCCTTTTTAATTTAGAGCAAATAGATTGAGGATGAGATTACCAAATGCGAGTGGAAACTTGTCGACCGAAGTGGAGGGAGGTGCTTTCAGACACCTCTTACCTCTTCGTTTCCATAAGAAACACCTTTCAGAATCTATACGCCCTGATGCTCGGCCACTTGGAAGAGCGAGAGATACCTCAATTGCCCTTGGTTGGTAAAGGATGAAAAAAGAAAAAAAAAGAAATTGTCATGGAACTTTTCTGTGGTATAAGTTTTCTTCCTCCTTGAATCTGATTCCTTTTAATCTCTAGTGGCTGTGCTGGATCTGCTAATGGTTTAGCACTTGCAAAAATTGGTTCAAACTGTAAGTTTCTCACTCTCTCTAGATACAATACTGCTTTACATTGGTGATCAATCAAAGCCTGGTGCTAAATAATTTGTTCCTTGCATTGCATACACGATTTTGGCTGCTATTAAAACAGAGGTCATGACCCCTTAGGTGGAAACACCAGATGAGGGCTTTATAGGTTAGCTGCCATAAGCTGCATGTTTCCCTATCTGTCTTTCTCTTTCTTGAAACATATATATTCTCTTTCGCATTTTATTGTAATATACCTTTTTCTCAATTTCAGCTATTGATTTCAACATGGCTCCAATTTGTTCTCCAATTGTTAGGCGTGGCAGACTGACTAAGGCAGCATCAGTTGTGGCAAAGCAGTTATTCGACGCCATTTTAAGCCATACCAATTTATTTCCTTATTTGTTTATTGCTGCTAAGATGCATCCTACTTCACTCTGTTTAATTTAGATCTAGTTGTTATTTTTCTTTATGCTTTAAATTATTCTGAATAAAGAGGCAATAATTTATTATTTTCTCTTCTTATGCATTCATTTTTACCTTCAGCTTCACATCCATATTTACAAATGGTTATGAAAGCAGTTAACTGGGTATTTCTGCCTCGGAAACTTGAGACCTCATTTTTTATGACTTTTCTACTTGCTGAATCACAGTGCTCAGTTATTTATCCTAATTTGTGGTGCTTTCTCTTCTATTTCTTTTGATGCTCTATACTCATATTATATACTGCTTCAATTCCACAACTTTGGTCTAACGTATTATATTTATATTCTCAAAAAACTCCTCACATTTGTAATTACGGCTCTGGCATGATTAATCTCAAGGAACTCTCTTGGTTAGTAGAAAAGCTGCTTGGATGGCATATTTGGTAGGTGGATTTTGTTTAAAATTTCTTTATTATCCTTTGTAGGACTCAAACTTTGTTGAACACTGGCCATATGGAAATTCAGATAGTATCATAGTTCCTTGTGTTCTCATTGAACAGCAAAAATAACATAGTATTCTGCTTTTACAGGACATACAATATTTGGATGCTGATGGTGCTCTTTTTGATACTGCATTACTCTCAGCTGTTGCTGCCTTTACTCTTTGTCAGAGTCACTTTTCCATCAAATATTACAATGCCAACTGAATAATGACATTAAAAATAACAATATTTGAACCAAACCCTTCCATAAATAAGGGATTGAAAATAGAAAGGGAAAAAAATTCACAGTGCAGAAGTGCCTATTTTTTTCAAGAAAACTTTTATGCATCACCCGAGAGAACCCGCTAAGATAAATTCAAACAAAAGTTGCAATGTGGCATATTAGCCTTTTTTTTATCAAGAGTGATTTGTTGTGGGCTGACAGAAGACTCTTGGAAAAGAAGACTCATTTCTGCCTGTTCTTTTAAAGAATTTTGTGATAAACTACTAAATCCACTTGATGAAATTAGCATAAAGTCAAACAACCCCCAAAATCTTTCTTGATTTTGCTTATGGGAATTTTTGGTTGATCATGCAGTTTTTAGAAAGTGTTTAAGGATCTTGTGTTTTTTGCATGAACTACTTTTTATAGTTACGGCATAGGAAAGGCTGTTTACAATATAAATCGAATGAATTTGCCAGTGGAAAATTATCAAATTGGTTTCCCTAGAGAATATTTTGCAGATGTGTAAATTAGGCCATATTCAGTCACAAGGCTTGTCTTCTAAGAAACTCTTTCCTGTGACTGTTTGTATTACTGGCATGTTTTACTTAAGGATTAATTCAATGATTAAATTTTTATTCGTACTGCTTTTTCACTATGCGTCTCTGTATAAACAAACAGGGAGGTTTGAAAACGTCCCTGTTGAATTAGTTTCACCCTATGATCTTTGCATTTCTAAGCCATTTTAGATTGAAACTTAGTGTATCCATATCCAAATGCCGAATCCAGAAAAAGAAATTGCTAACTGGCAATTTGTTTCCCATACTCATAGGCGCATGCAAGTGACAGTGTAAACCTTGTTGCAAAACCTGGGCAATTAACAACTCATGATTTACAATATGAAGCAAGGTCACCTCTCTCTTAGGCCTGCATCTGTTAATCCATTTACCTGAGATGCCATGGTGGATCAGAAGTCCTAAAATTTCACAGTTAATCAGTTATATCGATACTGCCATTCTTACTATCCCATGCTAAGTCTCTCTATAATATAAAGTCTTGATATTCCTTTGCAGCTGCAGAGTAGGCGCATAGATTTATTTTGGAGTTGCTAATACTTTGATGTATTTTGCCCCCTAATTTCTTTAATTACTTTTTCCTCTATAGCAATGCATATTCTGTTTTTGTGTTGGATTGTGATATACTTTGGATTCAACTCTGGCCCTCGTAAAACTTGCATTCTGTAACTATATTCTAATTGCTTTGCTTTAATAAAATTTTCTTTTAATGAAAATCCCCATGCATCTCTCAATGATGATGGAAAAATAATTCTTTTCTTTGAGGACCAAGAAGGAACGTCAGACAGGGAGCCAGTCAATAAGGAGAAGAGGAAAGTTACTTCACAAGAATTACATTATGACTGATCCCACCTCAGAGGAAGAATCTATTATGGAAACTTTATTAACTTTAGTTTCAGATTCATCTAGTCAACTTGTGTTGCTTTATAAACCAGGCGGAGCAGTTCTTGCTTACGCATCAGCTATCCTGGTAAGTTCAGTTTTAAGTCTCAGTGGAACTAAAAATGTTCAATTAAATTGAAAGTATCTGGTGATGCTTTAGCAGCGTAACACATTTAAGTTTTTGGTCTTATCCTGAGATATTTTTCACTGTAATGTTAAAAGTTGCCTTGTACTCAATATTACACCTGAAGTCAATTTCTTTATATGAAGGAAGACAGTAAAAGGAATGTGGGTTGTCATGTTCGCAGTTGAAGGAATGCTTCTGATATATTTCATGCCCTGGAGAGCAATTCACATGGTAATAATAATAAAAAAAAAAGATACCCAATTTTTTGTTGATCCGATGCACTTTTTGTATGATATATAGACATGTATAGAAATTGCTAAAATTTTTTAAAATGAATTAATAGGCTAAAAGCTGATATGGAAAGTGCTTCGGATAGCATTGCATTAACACGACAAAGAGTGAAGGAACTTGAGAAGATTCTACAGGAAGCCATGTATGGAGTGGAGGTTGCAAATCTTGCAGCTACTCGTTTGAGGGGTTTGTCAGTCAATTTGTGCAGTTAATGGTGATACTTATATTTTTAAATTATTATTATTATTATTATTATTATTATTATTATTTATCCTTTATATGTTTTTTTTGTGACATTAAAAGTTCAGGGAGAGATTTTTGCAAAGAGCTGTAATGAACCAATTCTGATTCGTAAGTGGCAAACTTTGTTTATTGCCTATTGACATAAATTGATTGATATTCTTTCCAAGATGGCTTTAACACTGTGGACCCTATATGGTTATGGTCTTAAAAATCTGCTCTTGTGGTAATTGTTAGCAATGCGCTAACCCTGTGTGGTTTAATGCAGGACCACCTTTGCAATTTCGTTGAGAGCCGCTTCTTACTAGAATTCATGTCAGCCAATTTCATTGGCCTCAGATATCCCTGGATTCTCTATAAGCTAAAAGAACTCAGAAACTCTTGGCCCAACTGTGTTCCAGGCTAAGTTACACAGACATGTCCAATAAAATACATATTTTATTATTTATTTTTAATATTTTTTTAAAGATATTTAATTTAAATTTATGTCAATTATTTAATGCAATAATTATTTAGACTATACCTTATTTCATTATTATTACTTACTCAATGTAGTACTATTTCATTATTCTCGATTAATAACTATAAAAATATTGAAGTTGCCGTGTTATATAAATTCATTTAATTTGTAAAAACTCAATAATGAAAAAAGATGGTGATTACTAATGATAAAATAAAATAAAATAAACTTAAAAATTATTTAACATAAAATTAAATGCTTGCAAATTTCAAGCTGAATTGCATGGATTATGAATGGTAATAAATAAATGCGTCCAAATTCTAAGCTGTATTGTATTGCATGGATTCATTGAATTTGGAGGGTTCTAACAGCTAACTAACGCCTAAATGTACCATTTTCCAAAAAAAAAAAAAAGGTAAAACAAAGGGCGTGTTATGAAAAATTTTAATATAAGCTTTCATAAGTTTCAAGATATTTTGATTATTAGATAAAAAAAATATATCTCAACTGTTGAATGTAAAAAAAAAAAAATCAATTTACCCAGTCAAAAAAAAGTTTATATGTAATATTTAATGTTTATATATAATTTGGTAATGTTTATATGTCATCGGTAATATTTTATGTAATTACTCATGTAAAAGTAAATGTTTTATGTAACTAGTAATGTTTATATGTAATTTATAATGTTTTATGTAAGTTTTAATATTTGTATGTAACTTGTAATGTTTATATATTATTTGTAATATTTTACATTTAAAGGTAATGTTTCATGTAATTTATAATGTTTATAAGTGGGTAGTAATATTTATATGTAATTTGTAATGTTTAATATAATTACATATAAAGTAATGTTTTATGCGGCTTATAATGTTTATATATAATTGGTAATGTTTATCTGTAATTACATGAAAAGGTAAAATTTTATGTGATTTGTCCAGTTTATATGTAACTAATACTGTTCATATGTAATTTGTAATGTTTTATGTAATTATATGTAAAGTGATCTTTTATTTAACTTGTAATGGTTATATGTAATTGGGTAATTTTTTATGTAATTAAATGTAAAGGAAATGTTTTATGCAACTTAATGTTTATATGTAATTAGTAATGTTTATATTGAATTTGTAATGTTTTATGTAATTACATGTAAGGTAATGTCTTATGTAACTAAAAGTTTTCTAAGAGTCCCTCTATTACGGTGAATGCAGTATTTTAGTTTTTATATTATTAAATTTAATATTTTAGTTCTATACTTTTAAAATTATAACAAATAAGAAAAATGATTAACAATGTTAAAAATACAAATAAAATGCTAATTTTTTATGTGATGTGAAATTTTAAATTTTATTCAAAAAATAGGTTTGGGTCACAAGTCGGGTTTGGGTCATTTTTCTATATAAAATTTAAAATTTTTCATCATATGATACATCAGTATTTTATTAAATTTCAAATGATTTTTTTAACATCATTAGTCATTTTTCTTTATTTGCTACAATTTCAAAAGTAAAGGAACTAAAACATTGATTTAATAGTACATGCACTAAAATGCTTCATTTACTATAGTAGAGGGACTTTTAATAAACTTTTATCGTTTTATGTAACTTGTAATGTTTATATGTAATCAATAATGCTTTATGTAATTACATGTAAAGGTAATATTTTATGTAACTTGTAAAGTTTATATGTAACTAGTAATGTTTATTTGTAATTAAACGTAATGGGATTTAGTTCGGAGAATGTTTTATTACCTTTGATAATATGATTCTCCCTTTAAGATGACAATTTCACAATCCCATCAATCTTACATTCATGCGTTTGGTTAACTATCCCTCCATTAAAGATAAATATATTTAGTTGGCCAAGAATGCAACACTATGAATTCATCACATTATTAACATACCATTGCTTTTATATAAGACAAGCTAGATAATGATTTGTAATATGAGCTACAATTTTTTTACTAATAATCATATGTAATTTTTTATTTTAAAATATATAATTTAATTGACTCTTAATCCACACCAGTATTTTTTTTAATTTAAGAAATTTTAATTTTAATTGTAGTAAATTTCAAAAGCAATAAACCCTAATGGAAAAATAAAGAAAAGAAAGAAAACTTAAAATGCAATACACCAATAGAGAAATGATATTATATGTCAAAAGTATAAACTTGTTAACATATTTGGAATGATGGAGTAATCATGACTTTAAAGATGTTAACAAATGATAGCTATTGTACAAAAGCAAGTTAGAAATAGTAGATGAACATATCAATCTATGGCATCTTAAAATATAAGCCACGAAGATAGAATATTGAAAACTAAGCTATTAGTGTATGTAATTGCAAAAAGTTGCCAATATCTTCATAAAAGCTCTAAGTATAATGACATAATTATGTAATTACATTTTTTATGTTCTCTCTAAAAAAGTTTTAACTACAAGCAATCAAATAATAAACCCTAAAGAGATTAAAAAAAATCTACTGATAAAATAATTCGAAAGTGATAAAAACATACTATTCCTTGTCCATGCCAATTAGCATAAAAAATCTAGCGTACAATATATTTATCTTGAGTAGTTACCTAATTTTATTACTTGAAATTGACTTGCATCTAAAATTTAATTGACAAAAGTTACAAATAAACTTCATAAAAGGAACAAAGCAAGCCTTATTTTATAAACTAGACAAGGTGATTCTTAAAGTCATGCTATGTTGGTGTTATTTTTTTAATTATAATTTTGTTTAGAGCATTAAATGTTCATATAAGATTTGATATGTTAATAATTTATATAAATTTCTATTTGTTCATATTATATTGCACAACATTTTATATTTATATCAAAATAAGATTCCACATATTACTTCATCTATCTTTGACAATTACAGTGCCTAACTAGAAGAACAGGTCCTTTGCCTAAAGGTGTTTTTGAAAGCTTAATTAATCGATGCCATACTACTTTTTGTCTAATGCATTTGTGTTGAGATCAAATGTTTAATAATGATAATTAAAAAGGCTTGAGAGCTTTGAGTTAACGAAAGAAATCTTTAACAATCTCAATTCATTTGTAATTAACCTATAGAATGGTTAAATTAAATACATATATATGATTAATAAAACTTTATTCCATTTTCTTTTATTATTAATAAAAAAGTAGTTTCCCAAAATTATTACTTTTAAAAAAAAAATCTCATTTTTTAATATCTGAAAACGATTTGCTAATAAATCTAATTCGATAAAATAATCCTATATATTATGTATATAGCTTCAAAATTGATCATATAAACCTATCACATGATAACAGTCCAACAAAAAGATCAAGTAATAACAGCCAATCAATCATTCAGCAAATAGAGAACAATTTTTTTCATGCGTCTGTAAAGCAAAAGAAAGAGAAAGCCAGGTTTTTGTGAATTTAGAGAAAATAAAGATCGAATCAATTAAAAAGAAAAAGCTTGTACCCAACACTAATCCCAATCTCTAAATTTAAAAATCCAAAATCAAACCCCATAAAATCTTAAATTTCAACTATAAATCTCAATTTTAATATCTTGAAAATAAACCCTAACTATAGATGTATTAAGTTTTTATTCATAAATTATTAAAATATCATGTAAGATTTAAGAGTAGAGACTGTTTCGAGTTAAAGAAAAAGAAACAAAATCTTTTTTTTGAAATGCTGTTGAAGGCTTCTGTTTAATAAAATTTATTTTTATTATGATTAACATGATCAATAACATAAAATATTGGCATAAAATGCCATAAATTTTACATTTTAGGTGAAATGTTATGTAACCTCAAAAAAATATGGTTATAATATTACCTCTCATTTTACCCAATTTTGATATTATGGGTAATAATATATTACCGAGCTTGGAGAAAGGTTTTGAAAAAAATATGGTAACATCATGACAAAATATTATATTACCCCTGATAATGAAATACGCTTTGAACTAAACATTCTGTAAAAGTAATGTTTTATATAATTGTAATACTTATATATATTTGGTAATATTTTATGTAATTACATGTAAAGTCAACATTTTATATAACTTATAATATTTATATGTAATTAATAATGTTTTATGTAATTACATGTAAATGTAATATTTATATGTAACTTGTAACATATATATGTAATTATAATAATATTGTGTAAAAAAAGTAATTTGATAACTTGCTAAATTAGTTTTAGAATTTTAAAACTTTACCTTAAGACTTCTTACATATTATTACAACTATTATCGCTTTTTCAGAAACTAAAAATCTCAAAACAAACATTTCAATTTCTTTTATTTTACTCTATATAAAATTTCTCATTATCAATATATTTTAAACTATTTTTTCCAAGTTTAAAAGCAATGGCTCTAGTATATATTTCTTCATTTCTTTTTTCGAAAGGCACTTCTTTTTTTCCTTTAAACAAGCCATTCCCCAAAAACCTTCAAATTACCTTCAACATCAAGAATACGAAAAATCTAAAAGGTACTTTATCTATCACTTCTGAAAATGTGAATAGGGAATTGAAAAAATGCAAATAAGATGCTATTTTTAGCGAGTGTTAAGTGAAAAAAATGAAATTGCTTTGTTAAAAACATGTTTAACTACTTGGTGGAGAAAGTAACTGATACTAATATTGATATAAATTTTATGATTTTATTAAGTAATATATTCATATTAAAGTGACCAAGGCTCTATAATTAAGCCAAACTTTTAAACATCCTACGCATGAGTAAGTTATGTTCGAGTTGTCAAAAGCAAAATAGCTTTGAATAAAAATTTGATGAAATTCCAAATTGCTGAGTTGGAGTTGCTTTTGCAACACAATGAGTTGATAAAAAAATCAAGTTGATACTCGATCAAAAGCTACTATTTTATTAACATAATGAGTTGATAAACTACTTGATGAAGAAAGAAGCAACATTAGTGCCAATATGAATGGGTTTTATGATTTTATTAAGTAATATATTCATATTAAAGTGACTAAGGCTCAATTTTCAGATAAGATTAAAAAGTTAAAGAAAAAGTTTCAAAATAATCAAGCTAAGCTTTTAAACATCTATCACATGAGTAGCCAATCTTTGGGTTATCGAAAGCAAAGCAACTTTGGAGAAGAATTTGATGAAATTGTAAATTGCTGAGTTAGAGTTGCTTTTGCAACACAATGAGTTGATAAATAAAAAGATAAGTTGATATTCGATCGAAAGCTATTGGTTTATTAACTCTATGAGTTGATAAACTACTTGGTGGAGAAAGAAGTGAGTGTTAGTGCTAATATGAATGGATTTAATGATTTTAGTAAGTAATATATTCACACTAAAGTGACCAAGGCTTAATTGTTAAATAATATTAAAAGGCTGAAAAAAAGTTCTAAACATTTGATTTGAGATTTTGAACATTCGTCCTATGACTACCTAATCTTTGAGTTATCGAAAGTAAGGCAATTTTGGAGAAAATTTTAATGAAATTGTAAGCTGTTAAGTTGAAGTAGCTTTTGTAATGCAATGAGTTGATAACTAAGAAGCTTGGTGTAGAAAGAGGCTCACACTAGTATTAATATAAATGGACTTTATGATTTTAATAAGTAATAGAGTTATACCAAATTGAACAAGGCTTAATTGTTGGATAAGACTAAGAGGTTAAATTTAATTTTCCAAAATAATTAAGTTAAGCTTTTAAACATTCGTCTCATGATTAACCAATCTATGAGTTGTTGAATGCAAAGTAGCTTTGGAAAAGAATTTGATAAGACTGCAAATTACTAAGTTAGTGTTGGTAGTCGCTTTTGCAATACAATAAGTTAATAAACAAGAAGATCAAGTTGATACTCGATCAAAAGCAACCAGTTTATCAACATAATGAGTTGATAAACTACTTAGCAGAGAAAAAACTGATGCTAGTACTAATGTAAATGGATTTTATGATGTTATTAAGTAATATGTTCATACTGAAGTGAAAATGCTGAATTTTTGGATAAAATTAAGAGGTTAAAGAAAAACGTTTCAAAACATTTGAGATGAGCTTTTAAACATTATTAGATGAATAGCTAATGTTTGAGTTGTCAAAAGCAAAGCAACTTTAGGGAAGAATTTGATAAAATTGCAAATTACTAAGTTAAAGTTGCTTTACAATATAATGAGTTGATAAATAAGAAGATCACGTTGATACTTGATTAAAAGCTATTGTTTTATTAAATAATGAGTTTATAAACTACTTGATAAAAAAATAAGCTAACATTAGTGCTGATATTAATAGGTTTTATAAGTTATTAAGTAATGTATTCATGTTGAAATAACCAAGGCTTAATTTTTGGATAAGATTAAAAGGCTAAAGAAAAGATTTCAAAACAGTCGAGTCAAATTTATAAAGATCTATCACATGAGTAGCCAATCTTTAAAATGTCGAAAGCAAAGCATTATTGGAGAAGAATTTGACAAAATTATAAATTGTTGAGGTGGAATTACTTTTGCAACATAATAAATTAATAAACAGTAATATCAAGTTGATATTCAATCGAAAGCTACCAAATTATCAATATAGTAGGTTGAAACTATTTGATGAAGAAAAAGCTTATGTCAGTACTTATATGAATAAATTTTATGATATTATTAAGTAATATATTCATATTAAAACAATAAGAGCTCAATTTTCGGATAAGATTAAGAGGCTCAAGAAAAGGTTTCAAAACATTTAGGTTGAATTTTTAAACATTTGTTACATGAATAGTTAATCTTTGACTTTTCAAAAGCAAATCAGCTTTGAAAAAAAAAATTAAGAAATTACAAATTGCGGAATTAGAGTTATTTTTGCAACACAATAATTTGATAAACAAAAAAATTAAGTTGATACTCAATTGAAAGTTACTATTTTAGTTACATAATGAGTTAATAAACTACTTGACAAGAAAAGAGCTGGCACTAATGCTGATATGAATGGGTTTTATGATTTATTAAATAATATATTCATATTGAAGTGACTAAGGCTCTATTTTTGGATTAGATTAAGAGGCTAAAAAAAAAAATTTCAAAATAATTGAGTAGAGCTTTTAAACATACATTGCATGAGTAATCAATCTTTAAGTTGTTGAAAGTAAAACATCGTGGGAGAAGAATCTGACAACATTACAAATTATTGAGTCGGAGTTGCTTTTGCAATATAATAAGTTGATAAAAAAGAAAACCAAGTTGATACTCGATTGAAAGCTATTAGTTTATTAGCATTACTTGATGGGGAAAGAGCTAATGCTAGTGCTGATATGAATGGATTTTATGATGTTATTAAGTAATATATTCATACTAAAATGACAAAGGCCTAATTTTCAAAAAAGATTAAAAGGTTGAAGAAAATATTTCAAAATATTTGAGGTTAAGCATTTGAACATTTATTACATGAATAGCTAATCTTTGAGCTTCTGAAAGCAAAGCAACTTTAGAAAAAAATTTGATGAAATTACAAATGACTGAGTTAGAGTTGTTTTTGCAATATAATAAGTTGATAAATAAGAAAATCAAGTTGATACTCAATCGAAAGCTATTACTTTATTATCATAATGAATTGATAAATTACTTGATTAAAGAAAGGGCTGATGCTAGTGCTGATATGAATGAGTTTTATAATTTTATTACTTAGCAAGGTTCAATTTTTGGATAAAATCAAAAAGCTAAAGATATTTATTTTCAAAATAATCAAGCGAAGCTTTCAAACATCCATCGCATGAGTGGCCGATCTTTGAGTTGTCAAAAGCAAAGCATCGTTGGAGGAGAATTTGATGAAATTACAAATTGTTAAGTTGGAGTTGCTTTTGCAACACAATAAGTTGATAAACAAGAAGACTAAGTTGATACTTAATTACTTAATTAAAAGCTGATCTCAAGTTTGAAGTTTACTAAGACTAAGGTGACTATTTGGTAGGAATATAAAATTAATAATTATTTTGACATTAATTATTATAAAATTAATTTTTTTAGGGTATTAGGTTATTAAGTATTTATATATTTTGTTAACTGTCTTTTTGTTGGTGACTAGATTACATGAAATTCTCATTGTTCTTATTGTTTTCTCTTTATAAAATAATCGCTATCTCATTGCTTGAACACATTCACACTATCTTGCTTTAATCTTTGTCTCTTGACTTCACAATGTTTTAGGTGGTTAAATATAAAGAGACAAATATTTAATAAAAAAATTCAAAAGTTTACCTTTCTAAAAATTAAGGATATTTGTTTAAAAAGTATGTGATTATAAGGATGCTTAACTAATTAAATACTTTTTTGCTACAACTTTGGTTACCAAACTACTTTCTTTCAACTGCATTAATTATAAGCTTTTTATTTTTTATTTTTTAATGTTCATTTTGTCCAATTTGTTTTATACGATTATTTTGCAACTTTATGATCAACGTAATAGTTGAACTATAAACACAAATTTTGTTAAGGGTCATTTAGAAAAGAAAACTTGAATATAAATCAATAAGTTTAATGAAATAATTTTTCAAATTGAATAGCTGAAGCTATACATATTAATTGCATGAATTCCATTATTGCATGTTTTGAAATCCATTATTTATTTGGGTCTATGAATGGTGTACTTTGGTTTTATCTTTCATTTGAAACAATTTGTGGATGAAAATTATTGTTTAACATTCTGATCAATTTGTGGATTGAATTAGCAGTAACAATTAGCAAAGTTTCTTA
>JBBYHO010000021.1:10327584-10343344 GCA_038382025.1 Adansonia gregorii
TTTTTTTTCTTTTCCTCATTATTATCCCCTTAGCTTCCCTTGTTGCACTTTATCAAATCCAAATCAGCCAATTAGAATTCAGGAAACTCCATCTTCTCAACCCCATAGATAAAGAGATAGCTTAGACAACTCTGCCTTTCTTTGTTTCTAATAATAATCTGGCTCAAATCAGATCGAACTCCACATCACAAATAGGCTCCAATTGCACTGCAACCCCTCATAATACCCCCATTTGCTTACGTGTTTCTTTCCCCACCACTATATAACCATGAAAACTAACTATTTCATTTTCAATTCTCAAAATTCTACTGTCCACACAAGTTGTATAAAATCGACAAAGCTTTCAATACCCAAAAGAAAGAGGTACAAGAAGCTGAAACAACCCAAAATCACTAACAAATCACTAACAAAGACAAAAGCAAAGAGAAAGAATAAAGCAGAAAAGGCTTTTTTTTAAGTTCAGTAATTTGTTTTCTCTCTTCTTTTTCTTCTTCTTCTTCTTCCTCTCTTCTCTTCGTAATACAGAGCGCTTTGTTTCAGCTGTTACAGAGAATCACTAGCAATGGCTTCTTTAGTTTCTTCACTATTCACTTTGCCATCCTCCAAGCTTGACCAACTTTCTCAGAAACACTTCTTTCTTCACTCATTTCTTCCCAAGGAAGCCAACAGCCAACCCAACCCAAAATCTTCCTTGAACGTAAAATGTGCTGCAATAGGCATGGCCTTTTCACTCAGACAACACCAGAAGTTCGTAGAATCGTGCCAGAGAATAAAGACAATCTCCCTACTGTCAAAATCGTCTATGTTGTCCTGGAAGCTCAGTACCAATCTTCCCTTTCAAGTGCAGTCCAGTCCCTGAACCAAAATGCCAGCATTGTTTCATTTGAAGTCGTTGGTTACTTGGTTGAGGAGCTTAGAGATGAAAACACTAACAAAACCTTCTGTAAAGATCTTGAAGACGCGAATATCTTTGTTGGGTCTTTGATTTTTGTTGAGGAGCTTGCATTGAAAGTAAAGGCTGCAGTAGAGAAAGAAAGAGAGAGGCTCGATGCCGTTTTGGTCTTCCCTTCAATGCCTGAAGTAATGAGGCTAAATAAGTTGGGTTCTTTTAGCATGTCACAGCTTGGTCAATCAAAGAGTCCATTTTTTCAGCTATTCAAGAGAAAGAAGCAAGGAGCAGCTTCGCTGATAGTATGTTGAAGCTTGTAAGGACATTGCCTAAGGTTTTGAAATACTTGCCTAGTGATAAAGCACAAGATGCTAGGCTTTACATATTAAGTCTCCAGTTTTGGCTTGGAGGTTCACCTGATAATCTTCAGGATTTCTTGAAAATGATATCTGGTTCTTATGTGCTTGCACTCAAAGGGACAAAGATTGACTATTCAGATCCAGTTTTGTTCTTGGACAGTGGGATTTGGCACCCGCTAGCTCCTTGTATGTATGATGATGTGAAGGAGTACTTGAATTGGCATGGTACCAGGAGGGATGCTAATGAGAAGCTTAGGGGTCCTAATGCACCGGTAATTGGATTGGTTTTGCAAAGGAGTCATATTGTTACTGGTGATGAGAGCCACTATGTAGCTGTGATTATGGAGTTAAGAGGCTAGAGGCGCAAAAGTGATACCAATTTTCGCTGGTGGGCTTGATTTTTCTGGACCAGTTGAGAGGTTCTTGATCGATCCAGCTACCAAGAAGCCAATGGTGAATTCAGTGGTGTCATTAACTGGCTTTGCCCTCGTTGGGGGACCTGCTAGGCAGGACCATCCAAGGGTTGTTGAGGCACTGATGAAGCTGGATGTTCCTTACATTGTTGCACTGCCTTTGGTTTTTCAAACAACGGAGGAGTGGCTCAGGAGTACATTGGGGCTACATCCTATTCAAGTAGCTCTGCAAGTGGCCCTTCCAGAGCTGGATGGAGGCATGGAGCCTATAGTTTTTGCCGGACGTGACCCTTGAACAGGCAAGTGAAGTTAGCCTCTTCAGTATGACTCATACTCAATAATTTATTTTGCCTTTTTTTTTTCTTTTTATTCTCAGAACTTGTTTGATTTAGTTTCTTAAGTTTTGGTTTGTCCGATACAATACATTTAGATGGAGACAAAAAGAGGATTTTTTTCCTCCTTTTGGAATTAAGGCAAGTGACTAAAATTTGGTACTTATAAAGTGTTTAACTTTTATTTTGCTAGTTGATTCCATGTTGTCTGTTGCTTTATCTTCGGTGTCTAATTGTTTCCATCTCATGCTCCACTTATTGTTTTCTGTCTAATTTGTGAGTTTTGGAATCAAGTAAATATTGCTTTGAGAAATAAGTGAAAGGATTTTGCTTAGGAGTGCTCTCATAGTTATGTTTAAGGTTAATTGGTATAATATTTATAGTATAACTTTGTATTAAGTGCAATAATTGTCAACTTCATTCTTTATTTCCAAAGCATTGGGTAAAGATATCACTATATATTGTAACTCTAAGGAATTTTTTAGGGCATTGGTTAGCAAAATTCTAAGTCAAATCATATTTTGCTTACAGGGAAATCACATGCTCTTCACAAGAGGGTGGAGCAGCTCTGCACCCGAGCAATCAAGTGGGCTGAACTGAAAAGGAAATCAAAGGTATTTGCCTTTATGCTTCGTAACCTTCCAATCTATGCACATTATATGCCTTCTATTGTTTTCCTAGAGAGTATAGATCCAAATAGTTGAAAGAAAAGTTCAAATTAACAGTAACAGCTTTAAGTTCTGGAGAGCATATATGTGTAATGACTAATGATAATATTTATGTAATCTATTTAAGATACTACAACGTAATAGTTAATTGTTGAATATACTTTTCAAACCTTTTATGGAATTTTTATGGATTTTTTTGTCGCATTTACCTAAAAGTGACCTTCAATAAACTATATGTATGCATATAAAATCTTCAATTAATCATGAGTAATTTGAGTGCCATACCATCAATCACTATGGTTTTGTTTAATAATGATAATTGAAACTAAAATATCCTGTTGTCTTTTTTAACATTTTATGACCCACTACTTGATATATCTTGAGAATATGCTTTTTATTTCTTCAATGTGCCTTCTAGAACCTTTTCTTGTAGCTGGTTTCCTTGTATTTCTGTTGAGCAGGCATATATGCGTTCTTTCCCTGAATTTATGGTAAGTGTATCATCTGTGCAGACTGAGAAGAAGTTGGCAATTACTGTCTTCAGCTTCCCTCCTGACAAAGGGAATGTTGGTACAGCTGCCTACCTTAATGTTTTTGCCTCCATCTATTCGGTTCTAAAAGACCTTCAGAAAGATGGTTATAATGTTGAAGGCCTTCCAGAGACTGCTGAAGCTTTAATTGAAGATGTAATTCATGACAAGGAGGCACAATTTAATAGCCCTAATCTGATTGTTACTTACAAAATGAGCGTCCGTGAATACCAAAGCCTTACTCCCTATGCTACTGCTTTGGAAGAGAACTGGGGTAAACCTCCTGGGAATTTGAATTCTGATGTAGAAAACCTTTTGGTATATGGAAAGCAGGATGGTAATGTCTTCATTGGAGTCCAGCCTACTTTTGGCTATGAGGGTGATCCAATGCGGCTGCTTTTCTCCAAGTCAGCAAGCCCACATCACGGATTTGCAGCATACTACTCCTTTGTTGAGAGGATTTTCAAAGCTGATGCCGTTCTTCATTTTGCTATGCATGGATCACTTGAATTTATGCCGGGAAAACAGGTGGGAATGAGTGATGTTTGTTACCCTGATAGTCTTATTGGGAATTATTGGGAATATTCCCAATGTTTACTACTATGCTGCTAATAACCCGTCTGAAGCTACCATAGCCAAGCACCGTAGTTACGCTAACACTATTAGCTATCTCACTCCTCCAGCTGAAAATGCTGGGCTTTACAAGGGACTCAAGCAATTAAGTGAACTTATCTCCTCATACCAGTCCCTTAAAGACTCAGGTCGTGGGCAACAAATAGTTAATTCAATTATCAGCACAGCTAGACAATGCAATCTTGACAAGGATGTAAAACTTCCTGAAGAGGGAGAAGAAATTTAAGCAAAAGAAAGGGATCTTGTGATTGGAAAAGTATATTCCAAGATCATGGAGATCGAGTCCCGACTTTTGCCATGTGGACTTCATGTTATTGTTGAGCCTCCATGTGCCATGGAAGCAGTTGCTACATTGGCCAACATTGCTGCACTGAACCATTCTGAAGATGGAATCTCGTCGCTGCCAGCTATATTAGCTGAGACTGTTGGAAGAAACATAGAGGATGTGTATAGAGGAAGTGATAAAGGAATATTGAAGGATGTAGGGCTTCTGCGGCAAATTACTGAGGCCTCACGTGGGGCAATTTCTGCCTTTGTGGAGCGAACAGCCAATAAGAATGGTCAAGTTGTTGATGTCGCTGATAAGTTGAGCTCTATCCTCGGGTTTGGCATCAATGAGCCATGGATTCAGTACTTGTCAAACACAAAATTTTACCGCGCAGATAGAGAAAAGCTTAGAGTATTGTTTGAGTTCCTGGGGGAGTGTTTGAAGCTGCTTGTTGCTGATAATGAGTTGGGCAGTTTGAAACAAGCATTGGAGGGTAAATATGTTGAACCTGGGCCTGGTGGTGATCCAATCAGAAACCCGAAAGTGTTGCCAATGGGAAAGAACATTCACGCATTGGATCCAAAAGCTATTCCAACAACAGCTGCAATGCAGAGCACGAAAATTGTGGTAGATAGATTGATTGAAGGGCAGAAGGTTGATAATGGGGGAAAGTATCCAGAGACCATTGCACTTGTATTGTGGGGAACAGATAATATTAAAACTTATGGTGAGTCATTGGCTCAGGTCTTGTGGATGATTGGAGTAAGGCCAGTGGCTGATACATTTGGTAGAGTCAACCGGGTGGAACCAGTTAGTCTTGAAGAGCTCGGCAGGCCCAGGATTGATGTTGTTGTTAATTGTTCAGGAGTTTTTAGAGATCTATTCATAAATCAGGTATTGGTCCTATCATGCTCAAAATAATTTGGATATTTCATACATTATTCATGCGCAGACATCACAGTTTTCTGAGTCAGAATTATTTTTGTAAGTGAAAGCTTAAGGCTTACGGCACTACTATCGCAGCATAACTGAATTTAAACCAGTGGCATTTCAATTATTCCGTTTAAAGTTGCATTTCTGTCTCATTTTGTTGCTCTGTCTTTTCTTCATTTTTTGGGTCTTATTTCTTATATTTGGTTGACAGATGAACCTCCTTGATCGAGCTGTGAAGATGGTAGCTGAATTAGATGAACCAGGGGAGCAGAACTATGTAAGGAAGCATGCATTAGAGCAAGCCAAAGTGTTGGGAATTGACGTTAGAGACGCTGCAACAAGGGTCTTCTCCAATGCCTCAGGATCCTACTCCTCCAATGTCAATCTTGTTGTTGAGAACTCATGGGATTATGAGAAACAGCTCCAAGATATGTACTTAAGCAGGAAATCATTTGCTTTTGACTGCGATGCCCCTGGTGCAGGCATGACTGAGAAAAGGAAAGTCTTTGAGATGGCTCTAAGCACAGCTGATGCCACATTCCAAAATCTCGATTCATCTGAAATTTCGCTTACAGATGTGAGTCACTACTTTGATTTTGATCCAACAAATCTAGTACAGAACCTACGGAAGGATGGAAAGAAGCCTAGCGCTTATATTGCAGACATTACCACTGCAAATGCACAGGTGTGCATTATGACATGTTCCTCTGAATGTTAGACATTGTGTCTAAAACTTAGCCACTTTTTAAGCTGACTTTACAGCTCTAATTGCCATCGATACATGTCTCACTTATTCTGCTTTGCTCTAATTTGCAGGTTCGTACTCTGGCTGAAACTGTGCCACTAGATGCACAAACCAAGTTGTTGAACCCCAAGTGGTACGAAGGAATGATGGCCAGTGGCTATGAAGGAGCCCGTGAAATTGAGAAGCTCCTTACCAATACCGTAGGGTGGAGTGCAACTTCTGGACAAGTTGATAACTGGGTGTACGAAGAGGCTAATTCAACTTTCATTCAAGATAAGAATATGTTGTACAGGCTTATGAGCACCAATCCGAATTCATTCAGGAAGTTGGTGCAAACATTCCTGGAGGCCTATGGGCGTGGTTATTGGGAAACATCAGAGGAGAATATTGAGAGGTTGAGGCAGTTGTATTCAGAAGTCGAAGACAAGATTGAAGGCATTGATCGATGAACTTAAACAAGTAGGTTCTACAATTGCAAATATTTGTTCACACAGTTGATTTACTTGACCCTTCCCTCTTGGATGAGCTGAATCAACTGTCAAGAACCTATGGAATATCAATTTGTTCATATTAAAAATTTGCCTCGTAGATTCAACATGCCTTCGGAGATTACTTTTCTGTTTCCATCCATGTTATCCTTTCCAATCTCTCTCAAGTAAAACCTTGTTCAAGGCCCAGCCTTGTCCAAGGCCAATCTGTCCTGGGCTGACAGTCCCACACGTTAACAATTCCGGTTTTGAGCATATATGACAACAACGGTTAATTTTCTTTTAGTGTCAACTTGAAAGGACATGGATTGACAGCAATATTGTTAAAGTTTGTTTAAACCAAAACAGGAAGATCTACCACTATTAAGCCGCCGTATACAAAACTCAAGAATTCTGGATTCACACAGCTCTGCTTCTAGGAAGACCACCAATGAAAATATTAAAAAAGAAAAAGGAAAAACCAGCATATGATTGTGCAATTCCTGAAATGAAACCTTTAAAATCAGCAAACAGAATTGGCAATTAACATTTTGCTTCTCATAAATATTCATGAGCGCAAATGAACAGGATGAACGCATTTTCTCTGGGAATGGCATATCCAATCAATAAATGAATAATACAAAGGTAAATCTACAGAGAACTTACAAAGAACACCCTTCCCCCCGAAAAAAAAAAATCAAGGAAATTTTTTTTTTTTAAAAAGTATCTAGTATTACAGTTAGAAAAGTGGTACATGTTTCTTTCCTCCTCTCTACTGCAGTGGTTTTCGTGTATCGGAGAAAACCATAACCTTCAAACTAACTCCATTAGGAGAGGATCACCTTCAGCCATTAATCTGGTTAGCTTTATGAATTCCTGTTCATTTGACACCTTCCATGGATGCACTGCAGGTGCTTGTGCAGAAAAATGTTTTGCAGAAGAATTAGTAGAAGGTAGATCCTGCTTATACACCATCGTATGAAGTACTGGATCAAAATTCTGCGGCGAATCCATCGACAAAAAGAACATGGGTATGGCAACCTTTTGATGGATCTCTAGATTGTCAACCAGATTAACAAGATCAACAAAGTCCGCCACGAAGCGCCGAGGAATGTAGAATATCTCGGAACTGCAAATTGTGAGGCTCTGATCACTCCTCACAACTGCTTTATAGTTCACTTGGAAGTGAACTGGCATTGTACTAACTACTTTCTTTACCATGTCCGCTTGCTTCGAATACCAATCCGATTTTCCATTGATTGATGCGGTAGTCCAGGACATGGATGCCTAAATCCCATCAAATGAATAAAAGAAGAGCAGTGACTGAGTGGTTACTAATAATAAACAATTTCCATATTTTAGGAAAATAATGCATCAAGTTTTGTAAGATTATACAGTTCTTTATGTGCATGAACATTTACAAAAATTCAAACTGTTTACTTGAAATAAATGGCAAAAGGAAAATCTAATGCAAACAAAAAACAAGTACTAGAACAATTTATGAACATTATAAATGGTTAAAATTAACATATAAAAGCCAAAGTCCCATACATGGACAAAAAAATCATTAATGACCACTAGTTTTAAAGATTTAGTTAAGCAGGAAAAAAAAAGGGGGAACTCTAAGAGGAAAGGCAGAGCTTTGGTACCTTATCCGCAATCCATAGCTTAGTCTTATCTGCCTGTAGTAGATTCCAGTAACTAAGAACGGTATCATCTTCAAGGAATAAAAAGCCATCCGCAATAGAAAATCGATCAAATATCTTGGGCAGATGCCTATAAAATAAGTTAAGGGAGAATAAGTAAACATGAAAGAAGCCATGTATAAGTAGAACTGGTTTAACATGACTAAAGGATGATTCAATACTAATAAAACAGGCATGATCTCAATTAACAGCTATAGTTTCCAAGATTATCAACCATAAATTGGCCATTTAACAACAATTTGCTACCTCAAGGGAGATTTAATTTAGAAGTAAGGAACTCATCAACTTAATTGACTTAATACCAAACCTAACTTAAATGTGGGAAAAATAGGAAAATAATTATGGTTGTTTTCATAATTAGTGAAACTCCATTTGTGACATAAGATAACTTCTTCAAGAAGAGTATTAATTACTGAGACAACTAATTTATTTAGAAAATAATTTTTTTTTTCTCAGGCATTGCTTAATAGGAAGGATAAAAACAATCATGAAAAGAATTCTTAATGGTTATGCAGCGGCTTTGAATCTTGGCTTTAGAGTGAAAATGAAAAGTTTTACACTCAATCCTTCCTAACAGGCAAAACCTCAGTGAATGGAGAAGAGGAAGCCTAGGTATATGATATAGCAAGGGTAAGCAAAGGTAGTACTTCAGATGGGAAAGTGATTTGGCTTAATAAGAAAGGAACAAGTTGTCAAGGATGATGGGGAAAATTAGAGAAGTGGCCATTTTTTAGACTTTAAAATGTCTGATGATACTATCTGGAATCAACAAAGACCAATCAAAAGGTAGCAAATCCCAGTTTCCAATGCTATTCTCCATCTATTTTAATATGCAAGGACTCTTTTAAATAAAACTTCCATTCCTTAGGCTATCAAAATCCCTTCGCTAATATAACTTCAAGTCAAATCCAACTTACAAAGTACATCTAGTATATTTTGAGTAAATAGTTTCCATTTGGTTGTCATATAAAAGAAGAAACAATGCCATGACATTGCTAATCAAACTGGGGGTAAGCCCAATTGGGAAATTTATACTCTTAACTCCTGAAAAATTCCAAGTACCTATAACCTATGTTTAAGTGATTCCATCAATGAAATTCTTGTGAAAGCATCTGAGCAGCACACTATCCCCTAACCAAAGTTCAAGAGTGTCATGATCACTCGTTGACCATAAAGAGACTTATTTTCATTTGCAAATTCAAATAAAACGCTTCTCTGATGTAAAAGTTGCTTTATATCAACGTCCACTACCTAATATATTAAAGTTATTTACTGGCTTCTTAATTACACTACATTTGGATCTTAGAAGATAATTTAAAGGATAAAGATTAATTTAAAATCAAAGGTAAGATCTTCAATATAAAAAAAAAGGGTAAAAAATCCAAGTATAAGATGAAACGAAGCAGTTTTTTACTGACTTCATCTACCTAAGCAGAAGACAATAGCCTTTTCTTCATTAACGCATGCATGCGTTTACTTCTAATTAATTTTCCATAAACATCATGGGAAAGAAGATGAAGCCACTTTCATATTAGTTATTCATGGATCAAGTGCTTTTACGAAAATGGGATGCTAAGTTACTCAAACTGAGGTGTGAGTGTCAGACCAGGGTACGCGTCCGACACAACTATGTTCCATTTTTTCCAAGTTTTTCCATATATTAGGGTCCTATGAGGGTAATATCCCGATAACCATGTCCAGATATGCATTAGACACGGGTACTTCAAGAAAAACAAAGAGTTAGAACAACATAGATGGGATGTCCAAATTCACTGCAAATAATAAATGTTGTTTACGAATAATAAAGCGATTAATAATTGATGCCCAGATTCAGTTTGTCCAAAGATTTAAACAACAATTTATCCAGACTTATTTTGCAAAATCTCCCGGCTCAGCTAAGGGCAAGTCAGCACTCTAATGACAGGAAGGAAAAGCTATCTGGTAAACCAGAATATCACTTAATTCTCCAAAATATCCAAAAGAGAAGAAAGGAAAACAAATTCAAAAATCAAAATTGCAAGCAAGCTGCACCGTAAACAAATAAATTGATAAATTAAAAGTATTAAATTAAGGGTGAAATGATTCTTGCAGCAACTTACTTGTAAATTTGATCTAATTGACCTTCTTCAACGGCAAGATCTGAATTCTTCTGAGCAGACAAAATAACCACAGTTTTGAATATCCGCCCATAAAGCAATCTCCACTCCAAGGCAGTACGTTCCACAGGACCATTGCAGAACATGATAAGCACAATATTTCCAAAATTCTTCCTCCAACGAATTAAATTCCCAATCTCACAACTAACTGTCCCTGTTTCCTCCACTGCTAGATGAACAGATGGCAATTTCCGTGGGATAAATTCTTTTTGATCCCCATGACCAATAGTTGCCCGTGGTAGGTCCAGTTCTGATGTCATCAACCTCGGCTGCTGATAACCTACAGCAAGCAAGTCTTGAAGCCAGGCAGCGGTAAACTTGAGGTCCTGCTCAGTCCAAAACCCCTCCTCTGCCATAACATAACTCAATTCTAGTATCTTTTCAAACAACCAATGCTTATTTGATCTCCACATCACCAAGAATTTGATCAGACGACCTACATTCACATGAAGATCCTTCTCTTCTGAAAAGGTGTATGCCTCAATTCTGTCATACTGATGAACTGTAGGTGGATACACAGCAACAAAACCACCAATCTCCCACAAAAGCCTCTGTCCCCAATAACCCCTTAATACATCTGAAGCCATCGTACTAACAGAAACAGGGAGCATCAAGGCCCAAAAGGCTGGTGAATGATATATGGTATTAAACGAATTCAATGGCACCATCATACCTTGGGGCAATGCTACTTTGGGTGCATGCTCATCAAACTTAATATCAAAGGCTTCCAAACCTGACTTCCTGGTAAAATAAAACACTGAATCAACATCCGGTAACCCATTTGAAATCCCTTGCTGTATAAACTGTTTCCCACCAAAAACCTCAGTGTAAAACTCCTCATGTCCAATCTCACCGACATTTTCCAATGGTAATCCCCTAGGCCAAACTGAGCGCTGTCCGAAATGAATATAAGGGTTGACTACAGTCCTATTAGGATTATCATGACTGTACTGCAGTATAGCTTCTTGCCTAGCTCCTTCCCCTACTAATTCTATATCAAAATGTTTCCGTAAATCATTATCAATTACTTCGCCCCGATCATCAGCGTCAAAGATCTTTTAAGCACCGTGTTGAAGCGCAAACAAGTAACCAACATTTTTTCTAACATAAGAATCATAAGGCAAATGATCCACAACACGAAAACCCAAATTAGCTTGCATATCTAAAGACAAAAAAATCGCACCTTTTAAGTTCCAGTCTCTGGGAGTCTTTGAATTCCCAACTGCTAAAATTTGCCACCCTTTAATCTTCACCATTTTTTTCAACGCATCAGACGGGTAACTCGAAACGGATACAACTACCCATTGCTCTGATCTGAAATTAGCGTACGGTGACGCCCTGTCAGCAATGGGTTTGATTGAATTCCAGTTGATTTTAGGGAAAGAAATAGAATCCATGGCGCGTTGGGTTTGGGATTGGAGGCAAAGGAAGGAAGCCGTGTTCGTGGAGGTGTAGATGTAGAAAACGGCGGCGATGGTAGAGATTAGGACAATGATTGTGATGATTCTGTACAAATTGTCTAATAGCCATGTGGAGAAATCGAGGATTTTCTGTTCAGCGAATCTGTTTTGTTGAAGCGTAGGGAGGGTTCTGATCTGACGAAGTTTAGGAGATTCGGGAACTGCACGGTCTTGGACCAACATTTGATCTTTTGCGTATATTTTCCAAAGCTAAGTTCTTGCCAGATCTTTCACTTTTGCTCCTCACTCGTAGCTTGACTCATAGCTTAGCTTGACTCTATCCTTTCACTTAAAGATGGAACCAATTACTTGCTTCGAATGTTTTGACCTTTTTTTTTTTAATTGTGTTTCTGTTCTGCAAAATGACTAAAAAAGAAACAGAAAGACAAGTGGCCTTCCACGTGGATTCTTAGGGTTCAATGTGATTGTAAATGTAACGCAAGTGCTAGTAGTTCGGTGGGTCGTTCTCCTGTCCGCTTCTGAAATGTCCTTTTCCCCTTCTTTTTCCAATTATTTACTGGGTTAATCGTTCAAATAGTTTTTATATTATATTATTTTTTTAATTAAATATATAAAAAATTTAAGTTTTATAAATATATGTATGATGATTTTATCAAATTTATAATATTTTAAATTAACGCTTTTAAATAATATTAAAAAATATTTAATATTTAATTTGATTATGACATGTGATATTGTAAAATAATGATAATCTCATTGATGCTTAATGTTATATTAACATTTATTTGATGACATTAGTATGATGTACTTATATATTTGATAAAATTATAGTATATATATATCTATCTATTTAAATTAAAATTTTATTTTAGATATTCAATTAAAAAATGGTATAATATAAAAACTATTTGTGTAATTGGCCTTTATTTTCTTTCTAATTTTCATGCATTTATTATATTACCTTATATTTTTCCTTTTTGTGTGGTTGGATGATTAAGCATTTGAGCTAACGCCTTTGTATAATTTTGGAAAAGTGAGCCTGATGGAGTCAACAATGACCTTACATGATAAATGAGAGATATGCAGTTATATATTATTAGAGTTTAGGATTTGAAAAAAATTTAAATTTGATTCTCTTATCATTGAGTTGACTTCAAATTCAAATAACCCGACTTATTAATTAAGTTAAATTGAAATTTAATAATTAATTCGAATAACTTTTAAATTTAATTTAATTTTTTATTTTTAATTGAAAAAAATTAAAATTACGTTTAAAAATAAATAACCAAATTTAAAAGTAAATATAAAATTAAATTTATTTTTTATTAAATATATAAATATAATCAAATGAATTTAAATAATTTAATTTTATTTTAAATTAAACTTAAATTTTAAAATAAAATTTTATCAAAATCTAATCAAATCTCGAATCAAAATTTTTCTTTTTAACTCAACTTTACTTGATTATACTCTAGATAAGGCTTAAAGGCAGAAAATTTCAAAGATGCTAATCTGTACTACGGGGCCACCCAACCATTTTTCCATAAACATTGTTATTTGAGATTCATTTAATTAAGGCTCTGTCTCTTAACTGCGATGGCAACTTGTCATACGTGAAGCAACTCGCATTTTGCATGGTAAGTCCTTCGGGCCTCTAGCATTTGGCAATCCAACAAAAGGAGGGTCAGACAGAACTTGAGAAGTACATCTTTCTTTACCCCTGATACGAGGTAAGGTAAGGTAAGCTATTGGGATTCTACTGGATGCCAAGTTTTGAAGTATGTTTGCTGAGTAAATTAGCAGCAAGTACCAAGAAATTTATCTACTCCATTTCTCCCGCTGCCCTGATTACTCTTACCTTCTAATAATTATTCCATTCAAGATGCTATTCACCAGTTTCATTTCTTCGCCTTATTATATTAACTTCACTCCACTTAAATGGACGGTGAAATTAATTTTAATAAAATTAAAAATAATAGTGACGATGAGATTAATTATTGTAACAATAATATTAAATATTATAACGTGATATTAAAATCACTAATGAGTAGGTATTTGAATTCAATCGTAACGAAAATAATGAGATAAGAATAAAAAATAACCATTAAAGATATTCGATTGAAATAGATATATATATATATACATTATAAATAATTATAAATATATTTATATTAAATAATAATAAAATTATATTTATATTGAATGATAATTAAAAATTATTAAATTATATTTATACTAAATAATAAAATATAAATAAAATTATATTTATGTTAAATAATAATTATAAATTTAAAAAAAGCATATTTATACTAAAAAATAAATTATTAAAATTATTTTTATATTAAATAATAAAATATATATTAAAATTAAAAATTATATTTATATTAAATATTTATTAAATATTATTTACATTAAAATATAATCTAATAAAAAATAAAAATAAAAGAAGATAAAAGGAGGATTTCACACCCCCTAACTAGAGCCTTGCCCATCCAATGAAATCGAAAGGCTAATGGGCTGATCAAACCCCATTGGACGTGTGTCACACACCCCCGTAGTGGGGCGTGTCCCAGATGGGGGGATTTCCTCCTCGCAAAAAAAACAAAAGAATTTGATATGCGATCAAATCCATGCCAACCTTTACAAATTAATGGAACGCAATATAATAACAAACCCTACACACATCCACAAACATTAATATAGTTATCAAGTAAAGAAGTTTCATTTTCTTGTGTTTTAAGATCGTTGAAAAGAAATTAAGTCTAAACACGTCCTGTTGATAGTTCAATGGATTTATTTTTTTAAAATAATATCGATAAATCAAGTACTTAATATTAGTAAAGCTATTCATTCTAACTTTCATAAATTAAAATATAAATTATGAAAAATCATGTTTGTTTATCAAGCGAATAGTTGATTTTATTCACCAACAATAGTTATTCTTAATCATGGATGACAATTTCCATTTATTCAGTAAAATCATCTTATGAATATATATATATATATATATCTATGTTCATCAATTATGTAAGGATCAACAATGTCAATGAAATTCATTTTCGAGAAAAAAAAAACGTTTAATTGATTTGCTCAGAATTACTTGAATATTCATTAGTTGCATGTTTTTACAAAGTTGGACTTTTTTTCTTATTAGGGGAAAAAAGAGATTCAATACATATTTTTTAAGCGGACATCATTTTACAATTAATTAGTAAAACTAAGAATAGCAATTCATATATTTATATTTTATTTATGTATTTTTATATTATAATTATTTTTAAAATATAATATATTTATATAGATTTGATCCGTTAATAATTTGTATAATTTATATTCGATAAATTTTTATTTTGTATGTATATTATATTTTAATTTTTTTCCTTCGTATTATATTAAAGTGGTGTAATTGTAGGGTATACAAAAGTTACCGAATTTAACTAAAATAGAAAAGTAAAAAAGGCTGGAAGAGTCTATAAAATGCAACGGACTCCCTTCTAACTCTTCGGCACCATTTTGCAGTAATCTAACACATAATTCTCTTTTCTTTTCTCTTTCTTATTGTTTTTAATTTTAACGTATTTCAGTTTCAGGTAACAAAGAAATAAGAGTTGCAAACCATTACATGCAGGTTTTGATAAGAAAAGAGACAGAAAATTAAGAAGATTTTGAATGGGGAAACACATGATCATGGAGTTTTTGGATGCAGGAGTGAGAATAGCAGCGAGGATCCATTCCCATTGCCAACAAACTGCACGGTTTTACTACCATCCTCCTCCTAACCCTGAAGTCCACCGCCAGCCTTGGCAGTGAAAGTGACCGCCAGGTTCAAGACCCTCACTCAACCCCAATGGCCGTCCCTGGTGCCAAAGGGCTTAACTCTACTGACCTTTTTTTTTTATTTTATTATTATTTTTTTATTGTCCTAATTAATCAATCCGAGTCCGTGGCTTGTGCCTTTTGGATGGAAGCCTTTGTTCTTAAAAGTTCATTCTAGGGATTTTCAATCAATCTTCTCTTCGATGCAACTATTTTAAATTGATTTAATTAGTCAACATATACATTAATTATTTTAAATATATTATTTAAAAATAAAATAAATTTATTTTTTAAATTTTTTTTTTCAAATAAGTCAGATATAAATCTTAAATCAATGTGTGAGTTAAAGTATGAATTTAAATAAATCATGTAAAATTTTAAAAAATATTTTTATTTTATTTTAATTTTTTTGAGCAAGTTGATA
>JBBYHO010000021.1:10390914-10405978 GCA_038382025.1 Adansonia gregorii
TAGTCAAACAAGTTTTCTATTTGTTATTTATACATCTAAATACATCTAAGTTCCAAAAAGTAGATTGATGATTATTGCAAGGTAAAAAGTTAATGTTTTGTGTATTAAACACTTTTTACCCGCTAAAAGTGATGCTATTGATTTATTGATTAATGATTATGGTGGTTGTATGAGTAATACTTCATCGTCCCAAAATCACTTAAGAAGAACTTTCTCTATATTTTTATATAAATAATTTTAATATTAAATAAATAATATATATAAGAAATTAATAAAAAAAATATGCATTTGACTTAATGTAATGATGTAAAAAAATAAGATGAAAAATTTAAAAATTCAAATCTCATCACTTACAAAAAAAAAATTAAAAAAAAACCCAAAATCAATATTTTATCATTTTTTACCAATTTTAGGTACTATACTAGATCAAACAAACCTCCAATTCTTGATTAGGTCAATTTCAATCTAACATGTTTTTTTCCACTGCCATGACAACAAAAAAAAGTATGACATGTAAAATTACATAGAAGAATAGATATAAACCTATAAATCGGTCGGAATACTTGTCCAAAGCTGAAACCCTGTTCAAAATTTAGCAAGGTTTGGATAATATCTATGATTCAAGAAATATGCTTCAATAAAATACTAATTAATACTCTTTTAACAATGGGTCGGACCTTGACTTAATATTAAGACATAAGCCTAACCTGGTCTATTTTTCAATTATAAAAAAATATTTATTTTTATTATATAATTTATATGATATAAAGAATAAATATATAATACTATATTGTAAAAATTAAAAAAAATGTAAAACTATCCATATCATAAAACTTGATAGAAGAAAAATAATAAAAATTAAATAAAAATATGGATGGGCTTAGACAGGTTAAGGAAATTAATTTATAAATGTGGATGAGCTTGAAAAATTTTAAGGTTCAAATTGTAGCTATGCCAAACTTAAACACTTTTAATGTTGATACAACCATCTAAATCTAACCCAACCCATACATCTAGTACGTGATATTAGTTGTATAAAACGAAATCAAACTCCAAACAAGAGTCAAAAGATTGTGATGTGAGAAAAAATGACAAACATTTTTATGTGTTTTATTCATATCACTCTATTTTGGAACTTTTATCATTATTACAAAATAAAAAAAATGCTTAGCAGTTACAAATTAACTCATGAAGCTTAATCTAAGATAATGTTTAGCCCCTCGAGGCTTTGTCACTTGTAGATGCACCTCCTTTATTTGAATAAAAAGATATCTCTTTAAGTTTTTCTTTTGCCTCATCAATACTAAATGAGCTCAATTAGTGTTTGTGTTGTCAAAAGGAATCTCTTAAGAATAGGTTTTGGTTCGAACTAATGGAGTTGCATCTTTGAATTAACAAGCTTTGCGAGACTCATGAATACCTAAAGAGGATAATACTTTTGATATAAGTATATGCAGGGTGATAACTAACTTTCAATGCATAGGATGAAGCGGAGGAAGTGTCCTGAAATTTGGATCATCACAAAACAAAATAGTAAATACAATCTTTACTAATTGTTAATCTATTTTGCTTCCAATCAAGTCCAAATGTTAGATATATAATCTTTTTCACCTGTCTACGCAAACATGTGTAGTGCAAATGGTATCCAAAAGAAATCACAAGGATCATGATATATTCTTAAATTTTCTTCTATATCAGTGAGCTTCCATAGATCATAGCTACATTAATCCAACTCTCCATTTTTTTCTGAAGTACTTATTTCTAACACTCATATTTGACACTATTTAGATATAGGTATAAGATATGATCCTTTAAAGACCCTCAAAATATATAAAAAAATGTAGAAAAGATTAAACATACAAATGTTAGATACATACCTATATCAGACACTTACGTCCAAATCTAAGTAACATAGGATGATGGCTCTAATAGCAATTAATGTACATACAAAGTACATATTGAAACTAATGGAATCTTGTGTATGGTTAGTTAATTAGAGAAAATTTTTATGCATATAAAAATCAATAAAAATATGCTTTTTAAGTTAGTACCTTAGTGTCATCAGTTCCATCATCTTTAGCTCCAAAAATCATCAAATACCAATTGTTTTAGACATAGGGTCTTTCAGGATTTGGAAGGCAATGAAGAGCAATTTTTCTTCAATATCATCACACTTGTATAAATCTTGATATGCCATTGCTTGAAAACAACACTTTAACTTTGCCATCCTGAATAGAGCTGATGAAGTGTAATGAATTTGCTTGAGCATTATAACTGGATACTTTCCCAAGGTAATATATAACTTGAGGATAAAGATAAATTCATTGTTAATAGGAAAAAAAATGGAAGAAGAAGAAGATTGATGAGATATAATTGTTTATATTGAATCGGCTAGTTGAACTAGTTGGATCTAGAACCGATGATCTGACTAGCCTTGTTCATTATATCAAATCAATCATTAGCTAGATGGTCGAAAATCAATTTAATTGTTAAAAAAACCGATTTAATGTAAATATTGTTTTTTCAAATTGATGAGATTCGCCCCTTAACCTATTAGATTTATATTAAAAATAATATCATTAAGCTAAATATATGTTTTTATTAATTATTTATTATTGTTGATATTTATTTAATATTAAAATCATTTTTAAATATTTAAAATCTAATTTAAATGAATCGATTAGTTCAATCAATTACATCAATTAAACTAGGAATCGAAGATCTAATCGGTTTAACCATTAATCTGATTTTTTTTTATAGCTTTGACAATTGTAGTTGTATATGGTAGTGAACACGATAGCCTATTTATAAGCTTAAATAATAATAGGAAATATTGAGAGATCTTTGAATAATATATTTCTTCAGATGCACTTTTATGCTTAAAGGCCTTTAAAAGCATGAATATAATCTAATCTAAGTTCGATAATCACTAGTTTTAAACGTGTGCTATGTACACGGGATACTCAATTCAACCAAAGCATCCACATGTATTACATGAATAAATTTAATAATTTTTTATTATTAAATGACACCTATAATGTCATAGTTTTTGCAAAATAATGTATTTCATGTAAATATATTTATAACATATTTAAAAAACCTTACTTCCTTAAAATGTTTACATATTAGTACCTTAAAAAAATTAAAGAAAAAAATAATTATGCATGGAAAAATATTGGCAAAAAAGTGTATGCAAACGTAGAAAAAAAATTAAATATGGTCTAACAAATTGACAATCAATGTATTTAAATTTTGCAAAAATAAGAGAAGATTTTGATAGATAAAAAATTATAAACCTTTCAAAACATGTGTTAAGCATAAAAAAAAAATCAAGTATAAAAAATTATAAGTGTTAAAACATCAAGTTTTTGATAAGGCCCCTAATCTAATATCTTATCTTCTATAAATGTAGCTTTTTTCTACGCTAATAAATTCTACGTTTCATTATGACAATGTATTATTAAATTGTAATCAAAATAAATAATATCTAATTCATTCGTATTATGGATTCAGAAAATATATCACAATTTATATTTGTTCAACAAGCTTTAATATTTTCAAACTCTATTCTTTAAATAGAGGAATTATGCATCAACCGTTGAGTCAAATAGTTAGATGCATTGTATCACGATTTATATGATCATTTAAGTACATAATTAGTAATTAATAAATATGTAATATAATTTAGTATTTAGATATCAAATGTGCGAAACATAATACATCGAATTGATATAAACAAATTGATAATAAGATGTTAATCAATTAACAGTTTTCGTATATAAAATGTTACGGTTGGTAAAAATCAGTATAATATATCTTGCATTGAGATGTAATATGAACATTATATTTTGATCATATGATTATATTATACATTAATTGCAACGCACCGAATCAATTTTAATTATATACTCACCTTTTTATAATAATCATGCTACAAATATGAACATATATCATATAAGTACATATTACGTATAACTATGATGTAATTATGGAGTTGACTATACTTGGTATAATCGTAATTATGATTTGTACCAAGATTTGTATAACAATATATTATAATATAGTATTTTCACGTACATAGTAATAATAGTTTTAATAATAATATAGTTAATATAATAAATAAATTGATATAAATCGTTATTAATAATATATTTTAAAGACAATATATATCTAGTGTATATATTATTTCTGAATGATATAACTTCTACAGCCAAATCTCAATTTGTCAAAAGAAAAGCCGTGTATAAGTTAGGTTAGGCTAAGCCATGGCCGGAAAAAACTTTAAATTTTAAGATCAAGTTCAAATTTAGGTTAGTCCAATTTACTTATTTAAGTTTAAATTATTGTTCATTCCTCTAAAAACATTAAAAAAATTATTTTATACAAATATTTATATATTTTATAATTAAATTTAAATAAAAATATATTATTTTAATTTAAAAATATTAATTTAAATTAAATTGAACTAATTTAAAATTAAAAAATAAAAACTCGAATTGATCGTACTAGGTGAACTACCTAACTCATGTCTAGGTCTAGTAGAAAGCCTTCAATGGCTTCCTGACGAGAACATAATTTTTTTTTTATTTTATTTTTTGGATAGAGGCTATGTTTCTTTATTCTTCGTGATATTTATCTCATTTCTGATCCCTATTTGCATTGTGATGGGTTGATCTAACATGATAAGTCAGGGGAAATGGTATAATACTCGAGAACTTCCGATGATGGCCATGTTCCGCTCGGTGGATCTTTTACTATTCTATGTTTTTCCTGAAAGCGTGCCAATCCTATGCCGCGTGAAGCCGAGCATCTTCTATTCGCTAGGATCAAACTTCCTCTACAGGCCTTGTGTAGTGAAGCCTATGGGCGGCATCTATCCTACATGTAGAATTTAAAAAAAACACACAACAAATCATTACTATAATTATAGTAAAATTATTAAAAATATATACGATTAAATTAAATAATAAAAGATACAATACCGCTAAATAGAATAAAATTGAAACAAACTAATGAAGAATATATGAAAAATAATCAAATAGAATTATTAAATAGCTAGCAAACTTTCAAGCCTAATACTCTAATGTATCGAAGCAAACCTATTTATAATGTTGAAGTTAGATCTTTAAAATAGAAATTAAATTGAATTAAGAGTGATTTAAGGTAATTGAATTATAATTTATTTATAGATGGAAAATGAATAAATTTAGAATTATAAATTAATATTCATGATAATTTACAATTTTGACTTTAAATTTGATCAATGTAGAAGGAAACTAAGACTGAAAGTAATTAAAGATTACTAAGATAAAGATTACAATATAATTTTGAATTTAGAATAGTTAAAAAAATAAATTCAAAGTAATATATATGGAATTTAGAGAATAATATTAGCCTAAAATTAGGATTAGCACAAGATAATTAAGCTGATAATCGATATTGGCTTATTTAATCAATATAAAAGGAAATTAAGACCAAATGTAATTAAAATTTACTAAAAATAAAGATTACATATATAGTTTGAATTTAGAATAGCTAAAAAAATAAATTCGTAATAATATATGAGATTTAGATAATAATATTAGCCTAAAATTAAGATTACCAAAAGATTATTAAGGTGATAATTGATATTTGTTTAATATAATGTTTAAAATTGATTATTATGCGTCAAAATAAATACACTTGTCAAAAATATAAGACGAACTATTTGTACAAAAGTTAAGCTATCCACGTATGATAATTGCCTTTTTTTTTTTTTTACCAAAGACTTTGGCATTTATATATTTATATAAAATATAAGGTGACTAGTTTAGATGTGCATTATTATTCATTAATTCTTTTTATATAAAGGTCTGTACTTTCTAATAATCATAACATAACAGAGAAATTAAGTACTTGGAGATTATAATTTACAAGTAAAATTACATTAAATTAGTATGTAATAAATTAAATCCATAAATGTCTGCAAAATCCATGCATTTGAAATATAATATTTTTGAGGGTCTAACTATTCATTAAAAGATTCAGTATGTCTAATCTTGACCATATAATCAAGGATATAACAAGCTAGGATACTATACAAGCTAGATTAAATATGTTCTTCCATATATCTATATATATATATGTTGGAATTGATTGCATAATTCTTGCTTGTATGGCAAGATACATTTTACATCCCTCCAATCATTGGATTAAACTTTGTAATTTGATACTTCAAGTTCTGAAATTCGAACTTGAACTTAATCTATTTTATTCATGCAGACACTTTTAAAAAAATAATATTTAATAAATTTTGGGTTTAAATCTCAATATCAACAATCATTTTTCCTATTCTAACTATGACATTTTTATTTAGATATATAAATTGGAGATTTTAATCTTTGACAACATATGAAGATAGGTGTAGAATTTTCAATTGTGTAAAGAGAAAACTTTACAGTTGGCTTTTCCTAGTAATAATACTTGGAATATGAAAGGAGCAATACAATTGTTATACCACTATTAATTAGAATTTTTGAAATTACTATCCTACATCACCTGGCTGGAGTAATAGTAATAGAACCTTATTACCAATACAAAGAACTCAAGTTCAAATTTCCCACTCTTGTTATTAAAAGGGAGAAAAAGAGAGAATATTCCACTGATATTTAATAGGTAATACCTAATTGGTAGGTGCAAACTTCACCAATTATCCATTTTTTATTTGATTATTTTAATATAAAAAGGTTGTAGTCTAAACTGTAAATGTCATAATTTGAACTCAAAATTCATTAGATGTTATCTTTTAAGTCTAATCGAACTAAGCTCCGGTTATTTTTTATTTGATCTATTATGAATATATTTTTTTAAGAGCATATATTTAATGAAGAATATTTGTAGCCTCCATGACTGGAAGCCGAGGAAAACAGATAAAATTTTATGTATTTAAACGAGCATTGATGTGAAATGAAACCTAGTAGTATAAACAAGTCTCACTTAATGCAACAATAAAGGAATTTAATCTTATTATATAAATCAGATTTCACAATAACGCTATTACAGCATACCCTACATCAAATTAACCAACTGCTTTTTTCTATCTCCAAATACATAAGATGTTGTTTCATTATCCATTAATATATATTGATTTACAGAGTCAACCTAGCCATTATAATGAGAAACAATCTTTGTAAGTTTGAGTCCTGCAAACAGTTCTAGCCCCAGGTAAACCTGAAATAAAACCAAGAAATAATTAGCAAATCATAATACATCTACATTTGTGTGTGTGTGTATATATATATATATGTTGTATATTTTACATGTCACGGCCAATCTCCGGATTGTATCCATCATTCCTTTCAAGGTCAGGGCCTTAAGAGCATTGTGGGAAAACAGTTTCCCCTTCACTCAACATGACATTGTTGCAGATAGCTTTGGCAGTTCTATGTTCTTGTTCTTGTAAGTTGACTTCTTGTAGCACAATCCCTTGGCAGGGATGATTCTTGCTGCAATCAAATTTGATTGCCACTTCAGAAGCACTAGTCCCTTTGATGTTCTTGTACACAACATTTTTCACCTGAACTGCAGAGCTCTGCACAAATTAAAACCAGTCAGAATTCTTTCTGATTAGTACCAGTTGTATAGATTACTCCTTTTGAACAAGTAAAAAAACAGTTGGATGCCCTTTGATCACCTGTTCTTTGCATTCTTTGCGTTGATCACAGTAGCTTTGGTCTATGATGATGGGGTTTTTAACATTATTCATTTCAATGTTTTGAAATTTGATGTTACTTGCAGTTCCCGACCCTCCCTGGGGATCATTAATTGCAGAAGATAATTGTTATGTCATCTGAGTATTTAAAGGATCTTGAATTCATATTGTTGATGTAAAAATTCTCAAATTATGCCTACTATAAGGTATTATTCATTTTAAAAGTCTCACACCGTCTTTAAGATTGAGAAAAGGCACCTAAGAATCCAAGCATCAACACATATCAGGTATATTATCAACAGAGCCTGCACTTGCCTGCCATGTCTTGATCCTGACTCCATTTGTGGTCCTAGAAAGCTTAGCTCCATCAACAATCACACCAGAAACAAAAGCCTTTGAATTTCTAGATCCCAAGCTCCCAATACTGAGTTCCATCAACACAAACAAGTAGATAATATAAGTATATAAATAGAAAAAATTGAAAATCATGGGATCAATAATTATCCATGATTTACTCGGTGCTTTTAGAGTAATGATCAACTCAGGTTTGACTCAGCAGTTGTCAAGAATAAAGCAGAACAATGAAAGGGTATAAGTTTGAATCAATGACCTAATTCCATGACCAGGACCGCAGGTTATATCCATAGCTTGCACATTTTGGGATCCGCTTACAATGGAGATACAATCATCACCTTCAGTTTAATAACAAAAATATCAAGTTAAATTAAGGGTATTACAAAGTATTAAAAGTACTGAATTCAAGATTTTAGCCTAGTTAATTCGTATACTATATTTTTATTTACACTTTTTAATTTTTTTAAAGAATCTGTCAGATATGCTTACAAGGGTAGATCCTCTAAGTAGACTCTAAATTATCGGAAAAAATTGAACATAGCATGTAGCTACTTAGGTAGCTTCTAATGGATCTAAGATTTGAATCTCAGTAGTTTTAATTTTTTCTCTATCTCTAGATTATGACTTATTTTGTACCAAATGATTCAGTTAATGAATGATGAACCATACCTGTTCCTATTACAGAGCTTGTGATCTGGATGTTTTGAGTATTAGTGACATGAATCCCATCGGTGTTAGGGCTTTCCTCTGGGCTGTTACCTTGAGACTAGAAGCTTGAACATTGTTGCAATTTTCAAAGGAAACATGAATTTGTTGTGCATCTTGAATGTTCAAGTTTCGCACTATCAAGTTCTTGCTCTTGTAGAAGGTGAGAGCCTGAAAAAGGATAATTTTCCGATACTCATGACACCAAAAAGATTGATTTAAAACTTTTTGTCATTAAACTAATATTTATTGGCTTAGGGTTAACAAAATAACAATTAGACTTAAAACCAATGTTAAATCTAGGATCTTAACTCAATTCTGAAGTTATGATGGCTGAAAAAGTTTCAGTCTAACTCAAACCGATTAGAAAAAATAAAAAATTTGAATCGATTAAGAAAAATAAAAAATTCAAATAATATAAAAAATTTTTTAGTTGTATACATATAAATGGTAGTAGCAAGTGGAAAAGATGTAAATATATATAACCTTTTTCTTTTCTTAAGAAAAAAGGAAAAAAAAGGTAATATATATATAATTAATCATAATAATCTTTCCAATTAATTTTGTGTAAAGAAAGCTAATTGCTGCTATAAGTTTGAATAGGCATGGTGCAAAGAATGATTTCCTTTCCTTAGCATCTAAAGGCAATCAAATTGAGAATCTCATTTGAGAAGTAATTTTAGAGAGGTTGGCCATAACACAAACAAATTAAATGACAACAAAACTTTAACCTACCGTTGGAGCATCCTTGCATGGCTGCAAAACCAATGAAAAGAAGTGCAACAGAAGATCAGTGAATTTTGATTAGAGAATTGGGATCAGATGATAACAATATGAATCAAAAACATAAACAAACTTTGAAAGACTTAAGCTTGACAATATTAGATATAATTCTCCAAATATGACTTGCATAGATAAAGTAATCAAATCATAGCACACAAGAATATGTCTCGAAACATATATGATACGAATAATTGGCATATCAAAATTTATATAAATACAAAATAATTTTAATATGATTATGATATGATAAAATATTCGAACATAAGATCAATATATGAATTGTGAGGTAGGGAAGGACGTAGGCTTACAAGATCTTTGTTAATTTTGCAAGAGTTTTGCCACCAAATCTTCCCATTACCGTTAATATTCCCACCACCTTCAATCAACAAATTATCAACGCTGTCAAAGATAAGCCAGTGTCTGTTATCTTCCTTTTAATCTGATCTATCATCAGATGCTTCAATGGTCCCATATATCTGAAAATTTTTAGAGTATTCACTAGTCGATTAAGCTCTTCAGCTGATTGTTTCCTTGAGGTTGAGGTAATTAATTGTTAAAAATACATAAGTTATTGGTTCAAAAATGCTACCTGGATTGTGAGATTAGACTTGCAGGGACCCGAAAATCTAATAGGACTAAGAAGATAATTCTTTTCTTCAGGCACCTGAAGAACAACTGCACCCTCTGACGAGCAAGCTTCCTTCCAAGCCCTCTTAAATGCCTTCGTTTTAAGGAAAAAATTGGACGGTTAAAAATTTACGTTAATGTACCTCAGCAACAAGGAAAAAGAAATGATTTGCTAGAAGTTAATTTACTTGGATTTGGATGAAAGTGTTAGATAAAAATATAAGATATGTGTTTAATATGAGTATATTTAATTTTTATAAATATTTTCATGTACCTAGAAGGTGCTAAAAAGGTTGTATATGTCTAGATATGTGCATCGAATGTAAATACTTAAAAATTAAGAGTTGAACAATATGACTCAGGAGCACCGGACTTTCCCATGCAATGTCAAATTAAAATTCTAATGTGATCTAACCTCAGTGTCGTGAGTTCCATCACCAGTTGCTCCAAAATAATCGACATTAACCACTGTTTCTGTCAATGTTGATGCGATACTGAACCTCTGGAGGCCATGAACTTCAGCCCTTGACGCCCTCGTCAAACCCTTGAACTTCCCATGATCTTCAATGGTGCTGAAATATGAAGGGTAGGCTTGTGGATCATATCCACCAGCAACCACTCCTTCAAAGTAATTATTATAAGAAGGAATTGGGTCCTGTTTCAAAGAATTGTAACATGAAAATAAAGAGAAAAAGGTTATGAAATATAGGGTTACTAGCACTTGTCTAATTTGTAGAGCCATTTGTTTCAAGTTTTGTAAAGGAAAAAAAAAAGAGGAAAATATAGTAATACGAAAGCTTCGAATATGAGTAGGCTGTGAATTAGTTTAATGATGTGATGTTATATTTATATAGAAAAAAGGTTGAGGGAAACAAAAAAAAGAGGAGAGATTGCTTGATGTCTTTGGGCAAGACTCTTGAGGTATGGCCTAGGGTATAAGAGGTTGGGGTAGCTTGTGACCTTTGCTCCATATGTCAGCATATATATTATTTAATTATTATCGGTTTAAGATTTATTTAATTATTATTTTATATTTATTTAATTATATACATTATTTTTACAAATTTTTTTAAAAATAATATATTAATTACACTTTTTATATAAACATTAATTTAACTAGTGATACTGGATATTGATTAATATTTCACTATTAAAAAAATTCCTAGACCAAAAATATAACATGTGTGTAAGAATGGTTTCAGATTAATGCCCTACTGAATTAATTTGTATTAATGTATTTCATTTCTATAATTTGATAGAGAAGGAGTTGTAATTAGTGAAATTAGGGTGTTATAGTCACTTTTGGCTTTGTTTGAAGGGACAATGATGATTGGGATAACCCAAAAAGAAAAACAACTTCTTGTTGGTTTGCCCAAAAAGTAAGGAGGAAAAGGCGAAGGTATAGTTTTGAAATTAGATTCTTCTAAGTCACCCAAAATATAGGCTGCCACGACATTCCATGGATGTATACAAACAGTCCTTTTATATGCGAGATTTGTTAGGTATATTTCGGATTAGTTAATACGTTATTTATAATAACATTTATATATATATATATATATATTAAATATAGTTAATAAATTTATTGAATATTCTTAATTAATTAAGTGAAGATATTATTATGTACAATAATTCTAAAGAATATTCTTAGACACTCTTAATAAAATTCTTTATATATTATTTTCAATTTTGGTCAAAAAAATAAAGATTGATGATCTCTTTATCTAGGCAAAAATGCATGCAATGCATGGACTCAAACGGTTTGAGAGAAAGCACCTCAATCTTCAGACATCAAAGGTTGGGGATAAGTATCCCATCCCCTTATCCAGCTTTTGGAGACTTCTTGCATGTAATTTTTTGTCCATTTGGGTTCTTTTCTTCTACTTTTTCATTTTGTTTTGTATACTTCTGATCTGAATGTTGCCTTATTTAAGTAGTTATACTAGTTATCACATGTGTTCACACTTATGGATGGGATGGTTCCGTCCATTTGGGTCTAGTTTTGGACAAAATTTTGTTAATTCAGATCGATCTAACTTAGGTAAAATTGATATTTAATAATTAAAAATTTTTTTATTTAAATTTAATTATAAATATATATAAATATTAATATAAAAATAATTTTTTTTAATTTTTATTAATTATGAACAATAAATATGAGTAACATGAATAGGTTAGGCCTGAGCAAAGAATCCAAAATTTTTTTGGCACAACCCATGAACACCTCTAGTTCACACGTGAATGCTCCTTGATTTATTTAATTTTAAATATAAAATTATGAATTTTAAAAATAAATAAATCGAATAAAATCTATATTATGTAAAGTTTGATTCATTTGTGAGTTATATTAGATTATTATAAAATTTATTATTTCAATATCAATGCTAAACTAGTTATGAAGATAAAAAAAATTATTGTACATTTTAATTCTATTTATTACATCAAACAAATTGAATGAGAAAAATTACAACTTTTAAAATAAAACAATAACGTATAAACTTTTAATTTTTTAGTTATTATCAAATTAATTCATTTAGCAAGAGTGATTGAATGAAATTTAATTTCTTACTTATAAATGAGATAACTAATAATAATACTTAAAAATATTTATAATGGAAATTTAGAATTATAGTGAAAGATAATGAATATTTTTATCAGTTTTCAAAAGATTTGTCACATTTTTACTTTTATATATACTTAGAATTCGTTATCTAATTAACTCTTTTCAAAAAGATATGCGCTTAGGTAACTACAAAAATTTTCAGTATTAGTGCCATAAAAAATAATGTCACTGCAATTCAATTTGCGTCACCTTTTATATTTTGTGACAAAATTTTAAGTGTCACAACGTTCGTCACGTTTGCAAAGTCACTAAAGGTCAACAATGATGATACCTTCTTTTCGTCATGCATTATTGATAAAATGGTGACGATAACATATAACGTCATCTTATAATCAATACTTGGTGACAGGTAATTGTCACAAAATTATATATGAATTCATCATTAATTATCAAATTGTCAGCAATAATAGAATTAAATTCAACATGTTAGTGACGATTAAGACATAGTTACATTGTTAACAACATAATATATCATCATCTAATATACTGAAAGTACATCATGAAATATTCATTTAGTGTCACTTTAGAATCGTGACTAAATTATTAGGTTATTAAAAATATATTGTCACTAAATAACATCACTTTCTAATAATTATTCTATGACATCTAATTTAATCACCAACATTGTCACATTGTTGATGACATAATTCTCGTCACCTAATATAATACAATAACGTCACAAAATAATCAATAATCATTTCTATATTGATTTTTAAATGTAATATTTCTTTAAATTCTACTCGAAATATTATATAAACAATATGTTCGCAAAGTAGCTAAGTAAAACCATCCAAGTTGTATATATCTTGATAGCATAATGAACTTAGATGTTCTAAACAAAAAGAACAATGAATAGGATATAAGTAGTACAGCTCGTATGAAACCCTTGATAAATCCTGTGTTGGTGGTGAGTTTGTGGCACCATTCAATGCTGCAGCAAAGGTATTCCTTCAGGACCTTCCATCACATAATCTAAAGTAGTGAGGCACAAAAAAAATAAAAATTAGATAGTCATCAAGGATACAAGACACAGCATCATAAATACAATAACGAGCAAATAGTGTGAAATCCAAAACAGGGTTAACAATATTGAATGGATTCCATCATAAACAGGAATTTTAGAATGGAACACGTTATGCATGGCAACCTAAAATATGAAGAGACAGTTCTAGGCCAACAAGGAAGAAAGGTAAATCAACATGAATTGGACCCAAAAAAAAAAAAAATCTAATAACAGGGAGTACATAACTTTAAAACCTTTTTTTCATGTTATCACATATCAAATTAAGAGAAAAGAGAGGTTGATCAAGACTGCTCAACTAAAACCATCTATGCTTTAAACCTTAATTTTAACCTCTGACACTAAAACCCTCCAATAATTTTAATGGTCAAGAGACCGATAAGTTTCAACCCAGTTAGCTAGATCGGAAACAATTTATCCATCAACAAGACCAAGGGTGGTGAATCAGACAATAATCTAGAGTAACAAAGCTAATAAACTAAGCAACTAGGCATACCATTTTAAAGATCTAGCCATAAATTACAAATAAACCTAAAAAAAGGGCAGAAATCGTACCCTGTAATCCGATTGATAGCTGTATCCGACGTAGAAATCTCCATAGTCTCCAAATTGGGGAAAGAAAAAGTAATGCAGGTCAGCATCATTGTATCCATCACTGCAAAATCCAGCTAATAAAAAATTAGTAAAACAAGGGGGAAAACAAAAGTCCAAAAGCAGCATTCTCCAAAATGAAAAGCATTTGCAAATTCCTACAATCGAATAAATTGTTAAGGCACGTCAATCCAAGTGAATAAATATCATAAAGTTTTTAGGTCCAAAGTTGATAAGCTAATTCAGCGCTTTGTTAATTATTGCATTGGTTTTGGTCCTTAATTATAAGGAATACTTTACCAGAGTATTAAAAATGTGCTTTGATCGAACACTGTTCTGCAGATCTCATGGCAGTCCTGATTCTAGATCATTTTCCTATTTTTATAAGGATAAATCCTAAGATAGGTAGATTCTTAATTATTACAGAAGATGTTTTTATATGATAATTACAGAAAATTATCTAAATAAAGGATTTAGAAAAGATTTAATAATTAATTAAAATTATCTAACTAAAGGAGATAGAAAAAGTTACAAGAAATTCAATATGCTAATGAATGAAAATGTATTATTAGTATTTGCCATTGCTATAACAAAAATGATCAGGTAAATAACACCAGATAACAACTGTCTCATTCTATCCATTTAATTAGCAATTACAAATTCAATAATT
>JBBYHO010000021.1:10424653-10438388 GCA_038382025.1 Adansonia gregorii
ATATATATATATATATTATTTCAGTTGAGGCTTTTCCTGGTTCTAAACGAGAGGGGAGGAAAAAGAGCAAAAACAGAACTCTGAACTCTAAGCAAAGAAAATCTGGAAGAGGAGAGAATCGCTTATCTAATTGAAAAATGCCCAGATATGCGCGTTATCCGTCAAATCCACGCCCATGTTCTGACTCGCCTCCTTCCCATCTCTACTGTCTCCTTCCTTCTCTCAAAAATAGTTGGTTTTTATGCTCTTTCTCGCCATGGAGATATCAATCATGCTCGCAAAGTTTTCGCTCAAACCCCGAACCCAAATATATTCTGTTGGAATTCCCTTATTCGGGGTTATTCTCTTATTGGAAGCCAATCGAAGGTGCCCATTTCTTTATATAAAAAATTGGTCAGAAAAGGGTACCCTTCAGCTAATACTTTTACCCTGGCTTTTGTGCTTAAGGCTTGCTCAAATATTTTGGCTTTCGAAGAGGGTCAACAGCTTCATGCCCGTGTTTTTCGATCTGGGTTTGGCTCGAACCAGTTTGTGCAAACGGGGTTAGTGAATTTTTATGCGAAATGTGAGGATATTGGGCTCGCGGAGAAAGTGTTCGATGAAATTCACGAGAGAAATTTGGTAGCATGGAGTACGATGATAAGTGGTTATGCTATGATGGGATTGGTCAATGAGGCCTTTGATGCGTTTCGGGAAATGCAGAAGCAGGGTATTGTTCCTGATAAGGTTACGATGGTGAGTGTGATTTCTGCATGTGCCGTGGCAGGGGCATTGGGTATTGGTAGGTGGGTTCATGCATATATTGACAAGCAGATGATTGAGACTGATGTTATGCTTAGTACTGCGCTAATTAACATGTATGCAAAGTGTGGGTGCATTGAAAAAGCAAAAGAAATTTTCAAGAGAATGCCTGTAAAAGACCAGAAAGCTTGGAGTTCAATGATTGTTGGATTGGCGATTCATGGCTTAGCAGAAGAGGCTTTGGAAGCGTTTTCTAGGATGGAAGAATCAGAGGTATTTACACAGACGAATAGGATAAGCATCTTAGAGTTTAGACTCTTATAGCATTGCTTTCCTGAAGACAATATTATGATCCTTTGCATATATGCTCATCCTTGCATTAAGCTGGCTTGCCAGGATAAAATCATTGTTTAGTTATTTATAGTTTTGACTGACAAAAAATCTAATTGGTGATTCTCATTTTCTGCTTTCTTTTCCCAGGCTACACCAAGCCATGTTACCTTTGTTGGCGTTTTAACTGCTTGTGCCCATAGTGGACTAGTTTCTGAGGGTAGGAGATATTGGTCAAGGATGATTGAATTAGGAATCGAACCATCAATAGAGCATTATGATTGTATGGTTGATCTTCTCTGCCGAGCCTGCCTTGTTGATGAGGCTTGCAATTTTGTTCAAACCATGCCTTTCACTCCCAATCCGGTAATTTGGCGAACATTACTAATTGGTTGCCAGAAGAATAAGATGTTGCATAAAGGTGAAATCGCGGCCGAACAACTTGTTGCATTAGAACCATTAAATACAGAGAACTATATGCTGCTGTCAAATTTCTATGCATCAGTTTCACAGTGGGAGAAGATGAGCCATGTGAGAAAGATGATGAAGGAAAAGGGCATGAAGGGAGTGCCAGGGTGTGCTTCAATTGAAATTGATGGTTTTGTTCATGAATTTTTGATGGGAGACTGGTATCATCCTGAGGCAAAGGAGATAAGACAGGTTTTGAGGGTTATTTCCGAGCGAGTTAGTGATTCTGGGCATGAACCACATATTTCTGATGTACTGCACAATGTTGATGATGAAGAGAAAGGAGTTTACCTGTGTGAGCATAGTGAGAGGCTTGCCATTGCTTATGGACTTTTGAAGACTAAAGCACCAGAGCCAATTAGAATAGTAAAGAATCTAAGAGTTTGTATTGATTGCCATGAAGTCACAAAGATCATCAGTAAAATCTATGAGCGTGAAATAATTGTTAGAGATCGAGTTCGGTTCCATAAGTTTGTAAAAGGTACTTGCTCTTGCAGGGATTATTGGTGATTCTCCATTTCTTTTCTTTGATACCCTTAGTATTCTTGAATACCTTAGGTATGTTACCTTAAACATCGCATATGCCCAGGATCTCTAAACTTGTATTGTCATTAATGATTTTGGTGAAGGAAATGAAAACAAGCAGTAGACAATTTTTTGTACTCAAGAATTGGATCCAGTGATTTCTGTGTTCAAGCATCTTAAGTGTCAATATCTTGGGCTTTCCTAATTCATCCTGATAATGTTTGAATTCGATATCCTTATTTTTATTTTCTAATTTAAGTTTTACATAATAAACTTCAACTCTCAAAACATTTATGAGTATGTAGCTGCCCACAGCCAATCTCTCTGAACTGTAGAAGTCTTTCTCATTTTAGCTATTAGCCTGCATGCATGAATGTCACAGCATCCACTGCGGTTTGGCTTTTGTTTCTTTGCCCAGAATCTGTTTTTTCTGAAAGAAAATTTGTGTCGATGTGAATGAGTATTTGCCAGTACAGTAATTTTTACTTGATTTTCAACTGAAAATCAGAGGCTTCTAGATAACAACTTTGCAAGATGAATATTTTGGATTAAACAACTTTTTTGATCATGCAGAGTGCAGATTTTATTCATCAATGATGTAAATGCCCATTTCCTTCTGTCGGAGACCTAAGCACGTTTGTGCATCACAGATTCATAATGGATTTTTCAGGTAGTAACCCCCCCTACTCAACCATATATATGTGAATATGTATCATGAAACATCAGGGTGAGAATGTTATAACATGCATCTGCGTCTAATTCTCAGTACTAATGCTTACAAATCAATTTACTCGTAATATTTGGAAAGGATGTAATTGCCAATATTGAGGTTGCCTGATTTTTTTCTTTTCCTTTTTCTTTTTTAATAATTGTGTTTGGTAAGACGGGAAGACAAAGGAAAAAGGGTGGAAAGAATAACTACTCTCCTACTTTTCTTTCGTTTATATAACTGAATTGGGGGGGGGGCGGAGGAAGGAAAATAAATGATATCCAGCAACTAATATCTGTGACATGTTATGACCTTTGTAATAAATGAATTTGCATTTTTTTTCCCTTTCTTCTTCAAATGAGGAAAAATACTCATCTTCCCAATAAATCAATATATGTGTGTGTGTGTGTGTGTGTGTAGATAGATAGATAGATAAGGAACAAGATTTTTTTTTTTTTTTTTTTAAACCTGCAACTTTATTAAAGAGTAAGTGAAAATAACATGGTACCAAATTATACATAAGAGCGAGCCTCTCTCACTCCCCATTTTCCAGCATATTACACATCACCGAGACCAGACAGTCCTGAAATCCCACCATAATAATGATGCCAATAACCTGAAACTACTTAGACTTGAATCTCTATGGGCCATCTGTACATCTCCTCCTGTGGAACTGGCAGGGTCAGTGTCACCAATCCAGTCGCCAAGTTGTAGTTGAAGTTGGTCTCAGCATTGCCCACGGTACACTTCAATGGACGCTGAGAAGAGTAAGCACCAAACCTCCCACAGCCCCTAACTTTGAGGGTGATTGTTGCAGTTGTAGACCGATTGTCGCTGAGAGAAGTTGCCAGCTCTGAGTAAACCGCACCGTCAAAGAGCTCTGGCTTTTCATTGGATGCCATTTGCACTTCGAACTGCTCCACGGCACCACTGCCGTTGAACATGTCAAGCAGGCCTATCGGTGCAAATGAAATGTTCGTGGTTATCTCCTGCAATGTAGGAAAATGCATTGAGTAAACCACCATTGTCAAATTAAAAAGGCAGCGTAAAAGCAAAGGAAAGAAACCTGAAAGAAACTACCTTGACTGGACAGAAGTGGAATAGTTCATATTCAAGAACCTTAAGCGTTACTGGCACTGCAGCACCTTCAGGTAACCGTACGACCTCACCTGAAATTCAAAAGGCATTATTTAACATTTTTGAAGTTCGAATCCTTTTGAGTAAATGCATCATACATACAAACATCCATCTAAATCCATTGGCACTCATCACCTTACAAAGTGCAATGGCTATCGGGACATCTATTTAGATCAATGTACTTTAGCGGCATATCAAAGACGGGAGACACAGAATAGTTACCGGATCTATGAGCATGAACCACAGTCTCCCCATTCCATTCTGCACCAGCAATCTGAGCGATTGAATCAACATCATTAGCACAAACAGAGCCCGTAAGGGTACCAGGTGATGCATCATGAATGCGGGTTTTCTTGGTAATCTTGCACCAACCAGCACCTTGGCAGTTGAAAACACCCACCACACCAGAGCATCTGTTGACATTCCATATCTTGAGCAAGCTACAAAATAGAATTCTGTTGGTAAAGCTGCATAACTAAACACATAGTGTTTCCAACAAGCAATGAGAAAGAACGCCACATACCTAACCCCATCCCTAGCCGGATCAGCAAACAGACAGTCATATGTAGGCCTGCCGGGAAGTTGGGCACGGAGAACTGATCCATCAGGAAGGACCAGCTTCTTTAAGAGTTCAAAGTTGTGGTTGCCAGGCTTATCACTGCATAAAACAACACAAATACAAAAATAAATGTTAGAAAATTATTACCCTCATCGGTAGGATTGGTATATATTATAAAAATTAAAAACCAACTTCAGTATAACTATACCTGACATAGATAGCACACCCACCAATTGCACGAGCAGCAGCATGGTATTCTGCGGCAGGGTGTAAGCTCTGCAAAGTGCAAACCATCAATTTTATGACCAGTGCCACATGTAACCTCATTTTGACCTTTTTTAGTGAATATGAAATTCATGTCCACCATTATCATTGCGAAATAAGGTCATAATTCACCCCCCACTTTTTCTCAGCAAGAATATTGGCCGACCTTATGAAAGATGCTCATTGTAGCCAACTTTCGGAGAACTATGGATGGCTTAAGGAACATAAAACGCTTATTTTTACTTACATGGAACATATCCCAGTCAGGTTGCATAAATTCTCCAAGGAAAAGAGTGTTGTAAGCCACGGAGGATATGTGGATAGTGTGCGAAGCAGGGTCTCGAGGATAAAAGTCATCAGAAGCTCTGACAACAGCAGTATTCTTGGTGCTGTAGATTCCATCAGTGTTATGACACATGCATGCTATGCATCCATTCTCATGGAAGTTTCGGGCAATTGAGGCTTCAAGGGCCTGGATATAACTGCGGGTAAGAGATACTCTACCACCATGTCCAGCACCAAGGGTCTCAATAATGTTTTGTACATCAACCTTCACCCCATCAACTCCACATGAAGCCAGATAGGCATGAAGCTCATTGTAGAAATTGAAAACCTTCTTTGGATGCACCAAACCCAGGCCATGAACAGCCAGGCTGTCCATAACTATGTCTGGTTGGTTGCCCATCACACCTGGGGACTGAACAGGATATGTCAATGCTGTATCATAATGTTCCATACCAGCAGCCGCAGGCTTGACTCCACCCCAATAACCAGCCAACGCATGCCACACATATACATACCTACAAGTAAAGACAAAATGTTACATGTATAGAAGTTACATTATTTAGAGAGAATTACAGAAATAAACTTCCAACAATAAGATCCATCTTATAGATGACAAATAACTACAAGTAGACTTTCTTTACTCAAATTTACTACTAGTAGCCAACATAAATTTGCTGTTTTGATTCAAGAAGAAGATGGTCCAAATGAAAGGGTTTAATCTTTTCACGTATATGATGGATAAGTTTGCATTGCAATCTGCCTCGAGTCTAATTTGTTCACTTTCTTTCAATTTTAGAGTTTTCGGATTAGCAAAATGGCTAATTAAACCAGAAAATGAATCTGTTTTTCAATGCAGTCCTGCTCAAGCCAAAGAGAGCTGCAGTTGGTAACAAGAAGATCATCCATCTGAAATCAGCTTAATAATAAAATTTGTTGAAATTGGTTAATTACTCATCGTCTAATTGAAGAAGCTAATTAATTGCTTCTAATGAAAAAATGGAATTCGATTGAGAGGAAGATATCAGCAAAGCATGTATGACAGTCTTTTTGCTTTCATAAGAGTTCATGGTAGAATGCACCACAACATGCTGATAAACACAAAGAACCAGAATAACTTGGACCACTTACTTCACATTACGTTGCTGCTTTGCTTCATCTACAACATGTTTTAGGCCCGGGATCTGTTCATTGTTTTGGCCATTCTTCTGGAATTTCGCATTCTCTTTAATCCCAGTCAACCTACTCGCAAACCTGCAATAAATAATTGGACATCATATCTAGTTGCAATTTTAGTAATACTCATGGTTAAGTGTGCAAGATCCCCCCGCGCCCCCCCCCCCCCGGCAAAACAAAAATAATTGACTGAAAGTAAAAAGAACATAAAAACTCAGAAAACAAAGAAGGCAAAGTATGCCATCTACCAAGTTAAACCAGCTCCATGTCACATGCGTTGAAGTATTAAGACAACTAAAATCCAAAACTGAAAACTGAATTCTGACATAAACAAGGACTACACTGAAGTAAAACAGAAAATTAAAAGGAATAGAGACAACCAAATGGGATTCACCAGATTTTTATATCTAACATACAGTGATATAATGGTCCAATCATCAAGGCATGCACAACTATCCACTAATGACTCAATATTTAAGATATTTAATCCTCTCCAATTCATTGGACGAAAGTAAGCTGCCCTTATTTACCCGGTTAGTCCACCCTGACCATAGGTTGTGGATGAATTAATCAATTTCTAAAAGAGCCTACTTTTACCACTAAACAAAGCATTGCTATAAAAATAAAGAGGGTAATTGTCAGAAAAAATAAAAATTCGGACAAACAAGGTCTTTCCGTGCTCATATGAGATACTTGTGCCAGCTAACGACAATTATTATTATTATTATTATTTTCTTTCAGCTGTGCTTGTGTGTTCTCTGTGTGCGTGCGTGTGTGTGTGTGTGTGTGAGAGAGAGAGAGAGAGAGAGAGAGAGAGAGATCTTACTGTGCCCCTTCTTGTACTACACAATCACTGTCCTTGGGCTTATTCTCAATCTGCTGCCAACCATCGTCTATGATCAAAAATCGTGGTGGAGTCCCTCCCTCTGATAGACTGCAATTAAAGACAAAAAGAATTCAGTGGCAACCATCTTCTCATGATCATAGCATTTTTCTTTCCTTGTTCAACATATGACTAGGTCACTTTCTATAATTTCTATTACCTTTTAAGGCCTTCGTCAACTCCCTCTGAGGTGACATCGGTGTAGAAAGCATCCCATGTGCACCAGCCAAACCAATCAAGAAATGAAGGCAACTATTCACAACAAATGCAACAATTTTTGGAAAGATTCATAGGAACATTCGTAGCTTTGTCAAAAACCAATTTAAAAGCATGTATCACCATTCTACCAAATAAAAGAAAAGCAAGGAAGGTAAACATTGACGTAAGTAATGATACCTTCTTCTTCTCTCGCTGAAGGAAAGTTTGCATGTGTTTCTCTACAGCCCTGTTCACAAACCAAGAAATATTACAGTACTCATTCAGCATTCATTCAAATGACAATAAACAAAATATTTTTAGGAAATCAAATCAAAGTCTTGAGATATGATCGTGATTTGTCTAATAATTTCCAGGGAAAGAAAACATGGACAAAATTGTTTCAAAAATCACCAATTAGGATAAATAGTAGAAATTATGAAAAAAAAAAATTGCATAAAGAAGTTCTACTCACTTTACAGCCTGGTTGATAACTTCAAACGGATTGGTCCCGGCATGCATGTAGACAAGGTAAAGGCCTTGGCTTGTTTCAACAGTGTTATCTCCTGCAAAACCAAATCACCCACAACAAAAAACAAGTCGTTTCGGTTCTTCTGAACTCGATCCTTTCATTCTCTTTTCTTCACAAAATGCTATATATGCCATTAATCTTGATTTATGGGGATGGCAGTCATTCATGGCTTCTCCACCCTTGTTGCTCAAATTAAAGACAACACCCCACTTTTGATGGTTTTATATAGTTTGACTCCATCATTAATGGCTGATAAGATGGGACTGAAGGGTTTGCCTTTATGCAATTGAACAATAGACAGGACACGTATAGTCAATGCCAGATACTTTTGAATGCCATAAGCTACTCACCACTCTCAAGGCATATCTCAATCTCATTCTTGTCATTGCCTTGCAGAACAGCACGGAACTGGCCTTCAAGAAGTGGGAGGAAAACAGAGTAGATTGTTGGGGCATTAGGATCATCTTCTTCCTTGCTTTCGACGAGCATGAATTGAGTCTCCAAAGGGACATCTTTCCCACATGTTCCCATTCTCTGAGTCATCCACCATAGTTTGAATCGGAAACAACACATGAAGTGGAGACCCCTTTACAGGAAAAAAAAAAAAAAGGCACAAGTCATGACTTTGGCAACTCCTCCACACCATAATCATATAGAATTTTTTTAGTTTTTATAAGCTTTCAGTATACATATATGTCAGATTAAACAATATTCCTAATAAGTATGGCAGGTTGTATAATCCAACGAACATGAACATTTAAACGTAATTTAAAATATTTTAAACATGACGTATACCAATAAAATCGAATCAATACCTAAAAAAAATAAGTTACAAGTCTCTATATTCGAAATTACTGCATATTCATATCATTCATTGGTTTCCAAGTTGTGAAGAAATAGACCCAAATGAATCTTTGTCTAAACATCTATAGAGATAAAAAGATTGAAAAGTAAAAAAATCAGAGGCGGAATCTTTTAAGGCGACAATCATTAACATGAGAAGCTCTATACTATTAGTTATTAAGAATTGAAATCAACCTTCTCTCTCATGTTTAGTTTATAGCTGAGGAATATACGTTGGCAAAAAAAAAAAAAAATTGAACAACCAATTGTAAAAGAAAATTCACTAATTTGTTAGATCTCAAATGTAATTCGGTAAGAAATTTTCTCACAATGATACAATACAGAAACATTTATATAGAATATATATGTTCTTTAAAGACAAACATTATCCCAAGTAATAAAAAGCACCTATATATGTCAAAATTGGAGGACAATATAAAGTTAAAACAGGAGAAAGTGCTTACTCTAGAACTCCTAAAGGAAAGACATGAAGGCTTTTGCTATCAGAAGCAGTAGCACCAATAAAAGAACCACCAACAAGTCCAACACAGGATCCTGGAGTCAAAACGATGTTGTCTGGCACTCCAGTGAGGATGGTCTTTCCATGAACCAAAAGGTTCCCATCGTTGATAGAAATTATTGGTGTGACTGTCATTGTTGATGATGAGCGCACCTGATAGCTGTCACACAACATATAAAACAGCCTCAATGACAATGAACAGAACATACTTACATTAGCTTAGAAAGAGAGTGTGATCAAACAAGGAACTAAACTCCTAAATGCCAACCATTTGCCGATAAAAAGAGACTAAAAAAAATGGGCAAGGCAGGTTCTAAAATTTGATCTATGGGCTTAAAATATCTTGTAAAGTTTCGGCTTTTAGGAAGAACACTTCCAGTGCCACGAGACATCCATGAAGAAAGTATCCAATCCCAATTGCTCGACTGATGTTGTCCTTTGAACATTTTCTTTTTTCTCACCTAATAGCTGAATAGGCACTGATTTTTGAGGCTTTATTATATTAATATTAATTTTTTTTAATCCCAAAATGGGCTCATTCCGATTAATTCCTGAAGTGAAACATCTAACACATGTTGGGAAATCGCCCCCAATTAAACTAAATTTATCAAAGAAAATTAATCATTTTTAAATAGTTTTTATTTTTATTTAAATTAATTAAACTAAATTAATCAGTAAATCATATTTAAATAATAATAATAATATCATAAATTGTAAAGTAAAGTTAATCATGATAATACATTACAAAATTAAATATCATAATATTTAAATAAAAAACTTAATCTTTCTAACAAATTTGACCTTCTACCAAAAAAAAAACTTAATTACAATAAACATAAATTTAATCCCAATAATAAATTACAAAGTATATTATAATAAATTATAAAATTAAATATCAGATTATTTAAATAAAAAAAACCTAAATTATACTTTAATTTTTTGAATAAATTTTAACTTCTACAAAAAAAAATTATTTACAACAAAAAATAAATTTAATCGTGATAATAAATTATAAAATTAATTATATTTTAAACAAATTTTTACAAATCAAAAATTAAACATAACTTAAAAAACTTATGGGAAAAATTATCGAAAACTATAAATACAAACATCTGAAACCCAAAATTTATTCCTCTCCTCGTCCACTCATAACGACGGGAAAAAGAGTCTGGCGCAGCTCCTCATAAGGAGGAGCTCCAACCGAGAGCTCCTCCCCTAATAATTTTAAGGGGTTCACGGTACTGAACAAGGTCATGAACCCTGCCAAGTCAGTCCGTCCATTATTTTGGGGCCTTCATTGAGGACCACGAGCCGTACCCCCCACTTCCCCAATAATTTTAGGGGGAGAGGATTCACGAGGTTACAGACCCTGCCAAAATGACGGGGCTCATGACCCTGTTAAGAGGGTGCATTGAAAACTCGCCTCTTCAACGGGCGGGTTCGCACCCTTTTGAGTTCGGAGCCCGTCATATGCCAAAAATTAATGCATTTTAAAAATTAATTTAAAAAATATTTATTTTTATAATTAAAAAAATTATTATTAATATAAACAAAGTCGATTTTTGAACCCATAAAAAAATTATAAAAATGAGTCTGAAAAAAAATTGAGAAATGTTAAAATATCCATTTTTTTTATTTGTTGAAACAAGGGAAAACCAGCGGGCTGTCTCACTCTTTTTTTTTTTTTTTTTCTCTTTGTATTAGTTTTCTTGTTTCCTGGGGAAAAAAAAAAATTTATCTCCAAGGAGATTAATGAAAAAGAGGAGCTATTAGATTTTTATTTTCAGGGATGTTTAACTTTTAGTTCTCCGAAGAAAATTTTGGTTTTTTTATTTTATTTTTTTATGGAAGGAATAAACCAATTATTTTTGGTTATTATTATTATCTTTAAGGAGGGTTAATTGAAAATCATTAAAAAAAAGGGGGAAATTTTGGAAATTAACAGAAAATAAAACAACACTAGGGGAAAAGGAAAGGCCGCCGGTGGACCACAGCAATCTTTTCCGGCTCCAAATAAATCTCTTTTTAAAAAATAAAGAAAATTCTTAATTTTTTACTTCCAAAAATTGATTTTCTTGCTTTTTTTAAAAAAGAAATGGAAAGGAGAAAGTGTGCGGTGAGAGTTAAGAGCAGGTTTGGATTGATTCAAGAGGAGAAGTAGCTCAAACAAGCTCCAAAATCTTCACGATTAATACAGCGAGAGAGGGGAAAAAAGGATGAATTTTGAATTAAATAGAGATTTAGAATTAGATTTTGCCAAATTTTATCTCTGTAAGAGTTTGTCCTTAACCAAGGAATTCGAGTTCTAGTTCAGATTTACATCGTCGGCGATAGCGAGTCTGTCCAAATTATTAAATTGTTATTACTCTTCAGTAAGCGTCGTTTGACGCAGATCTACACCGTTAATCAGAGATTTCGGCTCTAACTCCACACTCATCTTCGCTCAATTTTCCTCCTAGAACCAAAGCGGAAGCTTACCAACTCCATCAAAGTCTCAAAATTTAAAAAACATAAGTAATAAATGATCATCAGCTTAGAAAAACTCTATATTAAGCCTTATATCATTTCATGAAATCCACTCCACGCAAAAGAATTGTGAGAAATTCAAATCCATAAATCATAGTCCATCAAACAACTCACTTGAAAAAGCTTTTTTTTTAAAAAAAAAAAATCAATTTACACAAAAAATTCAGCCTAACTACTACTTCACAGTTCAGAGTTCGCAGTTCGGATTTGACAGCCCAAATAAACTCACCGGTAACTAACTAGCTCCTTAGGCCACCGAAAGGGCTCGAACTCGACTTGCTTTAAAATTAAACTTCGAGAGGGTGAGAGCGAGCAAACGCCAATTTAAAAAAAAAACGAAAGAAAAACTCCGCAGAAGCGCACTCCGACCAAGGGAATGCCTCCTGTAGAGGGCGAGAGATCGCAAAATAATGTAGGAAAGCTTACTGATTTCTTGTTTTCTCGGACAAGGATGCGTGCGACAATGCCCGTGAAGTTGGGTTTATATATCCAATCACCGGAGTTAAACATCGAGCAACTCTCACTTACTGGACCACTCCCGATATTGCCACGTGGAATATCATATTTCATTTTATCCTATTTTTATGAAGATTTTTTTTTTTACATCATATGTAATAAAATTAGTAGAGTTCACAAATAAAAGTAGCAAATTAATGTACATTTTAAATAATAAAAATAGATGAAAGAGATGATAGTCACTAAAATAATTTGGATATCAAATTTGATTTAATGTTATAAGTGTGAGTTTCTTTTTTAAATCGAATATGAAAACAAGATGAATACGAAAATTTTAATTAAAATTAGATTTAAAATGAATTTCGAGTAAATGTAAATTACGATCGACAAAAAGTAAAAATCTCCTTGTCCGTTGCCATTGCCAACCATAATTTTTAATTCATTTACTAAATTAAGAAATAAAACATTGCAAATATATAAGAACGAAAATGATGATGAAAATAAAAACTAGGTAGTCTCCACAGTTGAAACCCATAAGAAATATGGAATATGATCTTTTCGGAATGCGTCTCCTTTCATCACTTATCTGTCAAAACAATTTTACAGGTCATGCATGATGCGAAACTCGTTTTTTTCTTCTATAAAAAATTGTGTGAGCCAAAAGGTTGGAGAAATTTACTTAATACCTCTTTTCTCTCCGAATTTCGATATGTGTAATATATAAAGTATTATATATTCTCGACAATCGTCTCCTTATCTTTTATCGATCAACTTGTTAAGAAACGGACTTGGGAACCTGTTCAATTTCAGAAAATTGGGGTGTTTTCATTAAAAATAAATAAAACTAGAAAACAAAAACTTGTTTTTAGAAGAAATTTTCCCTTTTTCGGTGTTTGGATTAGAGGCAGGTAACCTACCTTTTTGCCATAGGGCTTTCCAGAAAATGCCCCTCTGGCCACCTCATTTCACGCGGTCTCCATCAGATCCAGCCAATGGAGGAACAGAAGGGGTGGCAATTGTCATTGGCTATGGTTATGGCCAGCTAGCGGATGCCATGACACTGAATAAAGTTTACAACCCCAAGAAGGGAAGCACTGCACCTTTGCGTCGAGAAAGGCTCGCAAGTTACTGCCAAAGATGAAGAAAAAGCACAAATTTTTTTATTTTTAATTTTTAATCAACTTTTTTATTAATAAATTTTAACATATCTTGTAATATTTTGTAATAGTCAAAAATTGGCTGTCAATTAGCATCAATTACCATGTCAATTAGCATTAATTAGATTGTCAATTAGCATCAATTAGATTCAATATTAGGGATTTTTTTCCTAATTTAGTGTAATTCATTTTGTATAAATACCCCTATTGTATATGTCAATTCTCAACCAAAAACATCAATATCTCTTTCTTGTATTTCACTTTCCTTTGCTTGTTTTTCATCTTATCTTTTATGGCATCAGAGCTTTCTTTGTAAAAAAGAGTTAGAAAAATCCTTGATTCTATCTCCGTGGCTTTTTTTCTTGGATCTTCGATCTATCTCACAACAATTTGGTAGATACCAACAATTTGGTAGATACCAAATTGTTTTCT
>JBBYHO010000021.1:10452066-10469441 GCA_038382025.1 Adansonia gregorii
ATAATGATGAGAAAAGGTGTTAAACAATAAAAGAATGTGTTGACAGGTAAAAGTTTAAAGAGCTAAGTGATGGATGATACGTTGAAATAGGAATAAAAAAGTTGTACTAAGAAGTTAGAAACCTTTAATTTTTATTTCTTAAAAAAAAAAGAGGTCATGACATATAGCTGTATATATGTTTGAAACAGAATTTTCAAATGGTAGCATCTATGCCCCGCCCCCCTCTTGATACCAATTTGAGGAAACATCACTGCTTGGGAAACCTAGCATAAGGTATTAGCCGCGAGGTAATATCTCGATAGGCGTTATCCGCGAGGTATCACCGGCTAGGTAGTAATCGAGAGGTATTAACTACAAGGCAATAACATTAGACAAAAATATACATGGTGTAACGTCTTGTATTGTTTGTCAAGTGTTTTAATAAGAACATCGACAACTCAACAAAGAAGAAAAAAAAATATATTTATAAATAAGACAATAATATATAATTTTAATGGGCTGAAGCAAAAGCATGGTTTCAACAAACGTAAGATCCCATTTTTTTTATAAACAGTAATAAAAGAGTTACATTTGGAAAAGGAAAAATTTTTAAATTTCAATAAGTGAATAAAATAAAACTTTAGAGTTCAAGTTGTACAAGGAGATTAGACATAGCGTGTAACAACAAAGGTAGCATGAATTTTTTTTTTTTTGGCTATAAATCTCAAAAGCTCTGCTCATTAACAAAAGTTTCATTCTTTCCTTTAAAAATTTCTTTAAGAAGAAGTAAGTTCTCCCTTTCTTATATATATATATATATACATATATATATTATTATACAAAGTACAAAGATTTTTTTGATGGCAATTAATTTCAAGTATTTTTCTAACACTATATATAAAAAATAAAAACAATGATATAATTACAAGTAGCGTTAGACACGCTATTATAAGCAATAGCTGTTGCTACTTCAAAGCAAGCAGCGTGCCATTTGCTTCACGCGAGCAATAATGGCTTTTTTTTTAAATTATTTTTTAATATATATATATATATATATGATTGTGATTTTTTTATTGTGTTACACTTAATTGGCCTTTGTTATTTTTGCAGGAATTTTCATTCTCGCGATGGTGACAATGAACTTGCATAAGTTAAGTTATGGACAACGCTTTGGAGATGCTCGTTCAATACCAAAAAAAAAAAAAGGAAAATAGATTGCTTGCAAAGCTCCCACTAAGAGGATGGTACTTAGAGCAAACAAAGATTGTACAATCCCTTCAGTCGTTAAGAGTTCAAAGGATCCAATTACTAAGGTTAGTGAAGCTAATCATTTTTAGAAATATGTGGATGAGAAGCAATATGGTCAACATCCATCTATGCTAGTTAGGTATAAGTTTTAATTTATCATTTCTAAAGCACATGAGAGAGAGTACATCTTAGGTAATTCTTTGTTGAAGTTCAAATTTTAGCAAGGACGATTTCCACTTTCAAGTATAAAGTTTGCCAATGCCTTACCAGTTTAAGGTTGGGATTAATAGGTAAATAAAGTCTTACCAAAGCCTATTAATGCCACATACTTATGGAGGCAGGAGCATTTGATGCTATTTGAACCAGCTCCAAACTCCTCCATGCAAGAAAAGAGAAGAAGTTAGATGTATGGTGTGCTATTCTTGTTAGGTGGAGTATGTTCTCTTATACCATGATTACAGCTTAGGGTGAGTTCACTCTAGAAGATGTTTGTATCTAACTTGAGTGTCCTTCTTTATAGAAAGTATGATATTTCTTGTATCTAGTGTACTACAGAGAAGAAAGATATCTATAATTTCTTTCATAGCAAAACAAAGTAACAATTCCTATGTTGTACAGTTTTCTAACTGGATAAGCTTTCTTTTCTAGAAGTGCAACTCTAAGAAAAATGAAGCTACAAATTCTACTTATCCAGATCATGAGTTAGAATAAATAGCACTTTTCAGTATATGATTGGCTTTATGTTACCAGGTTGCCCAAATGATCGAATTTCTCCAACTTTAATTCCTATGGCCATTAAGATTGCTAAAGGATTGAGCTTTCCACTTGCTCTATACTACTCGGGCTCTTTGTACGAACATTTAGACTTGTACCAGTCCTAAACAAAAGATTCAACTAGTTGATACAAAGTTTTAACTTATGTGGATACTATTTTTATTCAGTTGTGTCTATGGGAAATATTCAACTCTTGTGCTGCTGAGTATAATAACACATCTGGGACTTCTAATTCATCAACTGCTCAAAAGAGTTACTATGGAGCCTACACATGGCTTAGTCGATCACCAAAGTGATTTATTCTCAAAGTGATGGATGTTGTGAAGGAATTCAATCCTAAGCCATATGTTAACCCACTAAGTGGGTATAGAAGTCCTACTCTTTATTATAACTTGTCTAGTTCTCTAAGTAAATAGAGATTAAATTTTTATCTACAAGTACAAAGCCATGTATTACCTTGCATGAATGATGACTTTAGCTTAGGAATTATTATGAATTTATACTTAGTAGAAATGTATCCTACATCTTAGGTAGCACATCAGTTCGAGTATGATCAAGGAGTTTTTCCTGCACTTTCTACATTTAGTGAGACGTTTACCACGATTATAGCTTAACAGGTTTACTCCTATAAAGATATGTAATTTATGAGTAATAAGGTTTTCATCTAACTTACGCATTTCTTTATAAGTCCAAACAAACATATCTCTATACTTTTGTAAAAGTTGAACCAATGAAGTCTGTTCTTATAAAATATTCTTACTTATGAACAAAGGTCTTATTGATTCTCCTTCCTCTACCATGTTTATCTCTCCCAACTTATCACATTTGGGCTTTGGTTGATCTTGCAACTGCATGGTGCTTGCATTACCTCTTGTATCTCTTTACACACGAATCCCACTTAAGAATAAAATTGTTGCTTATCAAGTAGTTCCCACAGTATGGAGCTAGAAGAAAGTGTTTCTCTTGATTTCATACCCTATTATAAGTAAAACACTATTTTTCCATTATCATGAATGTATGAACTCTTGTATCCTATGTTTTTTCTTCTTTCACCTTCTTAACTACACTTGTATTCCCTCGTTTTTTTCCTCTTTAATGCTTCTTTTTCTTACCTTCTTCATCTTTTATTCCTTACACACTCTTCCCATTTTATGAGCGAAAGCCTAGTGGTTTTGATAATAATTATCTTTCTTTCTTTTGCTGGATCCTAAAAAAAGCTTTTGTATAGTTCACCTCATTGCATTCAAAATGTGCCTTAGTGGTTGGAATGCAAATTTATTTCCTTTTCAATAACCCTTGAACACTGGTGGCATGAAAAAAAAATGATATTATGAGTGTCTAAGAACTTTTTCCATATAAGGATTTGGTATGCCACATAAACATTAATTACATAAAAGTAGGTTTGGTATTTTGACAGGTCCTATCTTAAAATTTACTATCACTTGTCTCAAAGTTCTAGTCTCTTTGCTATTGAAAGAAAGTATTAGTCATAGGACGCCGCAAGCTCTTGATATCTATCTTCACTGCCTTCAAAATGGTCAAAGGCATAAAATTAACATATAACCCATCATTAATGAAGGTCCGTTTGATAGAATAGCCATGGATACATAGAGAGGCTTATTATGACCAGGATGTAGAGTGCACATGTTTGTCCTTATAAACGTTACTGCGTTTCATATGCTCTAGACATGTTCTTTTTAGGCATTCCTACCAAATTACACTCTCTATATTGTTCACTAGTAATCTTAACAAGTTAGAAAGTTGCTTCCTTCCTTGATTTCCAAAATCCCAATTAATCAAAGAAATGTCTGAAGTTTAATGTTTTCATAAGAGAGTTTGCAATAGAATAAGTAACCATTTTAGCAAATTGGACATTTTCAAACTAATTATTCAAAAGTGTAAGGTCACTGTTATTTGCATGATTAACAGAATTAACATGCCCTCTTTTATTTTGATAACTTGAGAATGGATTATTCTGAACTTTATCATCCAAATAACAATCTCCCTAACATGTACCCTTCGATAAAGTATTTTGCAAAGGTTTCTACACTTCACAGTTAGATGACCTACCCTCTTATGAAAATCATAATACCTTAGCTTAACTTTCTTCTTAACTATTCTTGGCACATAAAATAGATATATGCTACCATCTCTTATCCACTATTAAGAAAAGCTTTTACTTTATTTATTGGAACTAAGATTAGTGGTTGAACATTGAACCTATCATTCTACCTTCTTCTAGGGTCATCTTCTCGGGATGTTTGTTAGGTCATGACAGGCCTTTATTTTCTTTTTCACTTTCTCATTGGATGGCATTCACTAGAGGTGTATTTTTTCTCAAGAATCTATTATTTTCCCTTTATCTCATTATATTATTATTAGCTTTCCTTATAGCTCCCACAAGTGTAACTAAAGTTGATAAGGGTATGTTTTCCAGATGCACCATATACTCATCAATACATCCCCTGTATACACACCTTCACTAACTCTTCATCATGTAATCTTAAATATCCAACACCTTTTCCCTAAAGCATTGGACAAAATCCAAAAGATCTTCCCTTGGCTTCTGGTGTTCTCTCTCTACATCAATCAAAGTAACTTTTTTTTGGGTGAAAAGAATTTTCACTTAACATTCTATATATTTGGCTCCATGTCTCCATAAAACCAGGAGAAAGAATGATATACCAAATGTATGCTTTGTGTATTAGGGATTTAAAAAATTCTTTCAGTTTTAAATCATTATCCAACTTAGTAACCCCCAATGTCTCTATAAATTCCTTCATGTCCACATGGCATCATCGGACTTTACCTTAAACTTATGAACTTAGGACCAGTATAATGCTTGGGATATGACTTGGTTGCTACCCTCGCTAGGTATGGGAGTTTAATATAAAACTTAAAAATCTAAGGCTTTTATTTTTCTGATCCAGCAACCTATCAAGCTCTTTTTTTTATGACAAAGCCTTGGATTTATATATGGAATTTTTAGCCTGAGTGTTCATTATTCCTTGGTTACCAATAAGAGTAGTTAGAATATAAATGGCTAATGTGTTGGTGATCAATGTGTTGGTTAGGCTAAGGGTTCCAAGGAGTACAGGATTAGAGGCATTAAATGTGTTTTTTCCATTTCCATTCGAGATAAGGGTAACTTTATTATAGGTGTTTTCGTTATTCATGGTTAGATTTATGATATAACGGCATTAAAAGAGGATGTGAATTAAGAAATAGTCTACATCATTTTTCTATTAGCTTTCATTATCTTCATCAAGTCTTGGATGTAAAATGGAACTGTTGTATTTTGGTTTAGGATAGAATCTTTAACATTTTTTTGGTGAAAAAAAGTTAAAAAGTTTTACTCAATGTAATTGTTCATCCCCAATGAAGCTGTCAAAATGTAAAGAATTCTTTTTTATCAGGTAAGGAAATGCTACAAATCAGTAAAAAAAAGGTGTGATAGAGAGATGGTAGAGAGGAAGATTGAAGCAGACCTTGGAGTATAAGTGCAGTGGTTGGTGGTGATGAAGGTTATAAGTGGCTACTAGTGGTAAAGGTTATGGTGGTTGTAGGTTTTACATGTAAAGATTACAAAGAATTCCTAAAAGTAGAAAGATCCTAAATAAAGCTCTAGGACATCTATTTATTGCCTTTTTAGAAAGTTACCAGCTGATTACTAAAAGAGATAAGAGGTTAAAAAGGTAGTGAGTTGATAGAAGTTGTTGGAAGTTACATATTGAGGAATGCTTTGGTAACAAGCAGTGAATATTGGTTACATGAAAACATGCTAAAAATGCACTGCATGTTCAATGGGAAAAGAAATCACTATGTTATAGGGAAAGGTTAAGATACAAATTTCTTAACACTCCATAAAGCCTCTAAACTGTACTTTACTAAACATCAAAATTGTACAAAAAATCTAAGAATCCTGCCAATCTTTTAGGGTTAGCTCCATAATATTTATTTAGTGGATCTTGCTATGCTAGGTAGTTCTACTATCAAGAAGCACTGCTAACAAAAAAATGTTCTATCAAGTAGTGCTAGTGCCAAAAGCACTTTTGCCAAAAATTGCTATGCCAAGTAATGTTACTACCATAATTATCTTTGCTAAAAAATGTTGTGCCAAGTAAAACTATTACCAAAAGAACCTTTACCAAGAGTGTTGTGCCAACTATTGCTAATAAACAGTGCCAAAAAAGGCTAGGCTAAGTAATACTACAACTAAGAAGGGCTATGCCAATTAGCGTTACTGTAGAGAATCACTGTGCCAATGAGGGTTGTGCTTGCATAATATGTTATTGATCAAAAATAGATATTTACATTTTTCAAATAAGAATTCTTAACCATCTAAAGCCCTAATCCAAAAGTAACTTCTTTTTCTTTTATGAAATGATATTCGAATGAATTAGTGCTATAATTCCATTTCTAACCTAAACACGTATGAAATAAAAAAGGATGCATAAAAAGCAAGAATACTAGTATAGCAACATACATAAAATTTAGTCCAACCCAACTAAGCAATAGAATGATTTCATTAAGGAATGGGGATGGTGTAAAGTTAATTAAAGGCTAATAAAACCCCAAATTACTCCAAAAAGATTCTTCTTTTACAATAGGTAAAACTATAATTTTTTGGATGCTAGCTAGAACTTATTGGTTTCAAGCAACCATTAGTAAGGCAGCACTAAGAAGATGAGGCAAGTATGAAAGAATAAACATTATGACATGGAAATATTGTCATTCCAATCTAGTCATAACATGGTCTTCAATAATTGACTTATATGTTGCTAAACATCTTTGCAACCAAATAATCTTATCATGAAACGTTTTATATACCAATTAGAATATGATTTAAAAAAATGGGAGAAAAATATTGAAAACAATGTTGTTATTATCTTATCAAAGCATTTATGTATTCATGGAACATTTATTTTCCATTTATAATCCTTAGTAGCTAAAAAATTTAATTATCATCAATAAGTCAATTGTAATTCATTTATTGTCTATCACAGTTAAAACATGAATTTCAATTTCAGAAAATTGGAACATTTGCTTGCTTTTCACGTAAACAGGTTATTGATCTACCATTTCAAGAGACATGAGACAATGTCATTCTAGCAGGATGTATTCCAAGACCATAAAAATGTACCCAAATATGATACTTCGATAATTGTCAAAAGCATGTTCCATATATATCCTTTTTACAGAATTTACATTTGATAATCCTACCTTGACAAGTGATATTTCACAAAGATTTTTTTTACTTTTAACTTCATTTTAGGCAATGGTATTGACATTCTTTTATTTATTAGTCGTTAGACTTTATGTAGGCCATATGATATTTAGGTAAACTAAGATAATTATTTTATTATAATTGAGGTAATATTATTTTGATAAATTCTATTTAAGATAAAACTTTAGTGATAAGAGCTTAAAATTCATTAAATTTTATTTCAGTTATTAATTAGAATACAGACTCATTGATAATAAGTTACAACTTTAATTAGTTATCTAGTATAGGTCCTTAGTGTAGACTATATAAATGGATTGTACACCATCATAAGGTAATTATTACAAATTAAAGAAATAAACTAGAAGGCTTATACAGAACAATCATGTTCGTGTGCTTGCAGTGAGGTACCATTTTTGAGTAATAGTGGCTAGAGATATGTTTCTTAAATTCAAATATTCAATTGAAAAAAAAAATGGGCAAAACACCTACTCTCTAAATATCATGAAGGACTTTTAAAGGCTTTTTTGAAATCTAGATTTTTTTAAATCTTGAAAATTTTTATTTTAAAGAAATTTTGTTTCATTCCTTAATTATTAAAATTGAATTTTGAACTTAATTTTTAAATTATATTGTTGAAGTATCAAAAATATGTTTTTATTAGTTTTCATCATCATTGACTTGAATCCTATTTGTGAGACTAGTTTATTAAATATTAACTTGATTTTTTAAATAAAATATGTGCTATAAATAGAAACTCCATTGAGTTGTAGTGTAAAGATTATGTTATATCTCTATACCAAAATTTAAGATATTGATCAATGACGGGTTATTAAAAATCTTGAGTTGAACACTTAAGTTAGTTGTATTGAGGAAAAGGCAAACTAATAATTTCACAAAAGAAGGAAAAGAAAGTACTATAATATTTAGAGACCTTACGTCTTCCCTTAAGTTTATGGATTGACACATTGAAAGTGCTTTTTATGTCTTAAATAAAGATCCAATTAAATTAGTTTTTAATGCTTTTTGAATTATAGAATAGTTGGAATCCAGCTTAATACATTTACTAACTGAGGTTGTCTAATTAAAGTTACGGTTTATAACTAAAACATAAGGTAACTAGATATAAACACAGTTAATTGTTATGCATCTAACTCGAAAGGGTATAGGTTTTATTGTCCTTCAAATTTATTTATAATTGTTAAAACTAGAAATACTAATTTTTTTATTAATCATCAATACAGGGGGAGTAACTTTTTTTGTAAAGTTAATATTCAGGAATAAATTAAATATGATTTTTTTCTTGTAGAAAACTTAATTGTTTCTCAAAACAAACATATAAAATTAGCTAGAAAACAATCAAACTATGAACAACCTTTACAGTAGATCATCAATCTCATTGACAATACTACTGAAAGTATACTAAAAGTACAAAAAAAGTAGAATTAAGAAGTCTAATGTGCAAGAAACTAGTTATTTCTATGACTTAGTTGTATATCTACAGAAGTCTAATTTTGATATTGAACATAAAGGTGATCTCCTTTTCACGTGCCATGAAAAGTGAAAATTACAAACTTAGGCATAAAGCTATGATAAAAAAATGAAATCAATGGCTGATGATCCACTCTAATAACTTATTGAATTACCATTTGGTAATGTTGAATGGTATAAGGTTAGACTTCTAGCGAAAGGTTTCACTCAAAATAAGGTACTGATTACTGTGAAATTTTCTTTTCAATTTTAAGATAGTTTCATTTAGAATTATTATAGCTTTTGTAGCTCATTCTAAATGAGAGTTACATGAAACGGTGGTGAAAACAATATGCTCAAATAAGGATCTTGATCAGAGATATACATAATTGAACCTAAAGGTCTCTTTGAGAAATCAATATATACACTAACAAGATCACACTAAGGGTATTTAAAGTTTCACAATGTTGTGACATCATTTGATTTACTAAAGATGTCATTGATCCTCGTACATAACTTAAAGTTAATGGGTGTAAATTCATAATTTTTGTCCTATATGTTGATGATATTCTCTTTTCAAGCAATAATTTGGCTTTGTTACATAAACAAAAGGTTTTCTTCCTTAAAACTTTGATATGAAGAACTTGGTGAAGCTTCGTCTATTATAGGCATAAAAGTTCATTGAGATGGGTCTCAAAGGACACTAAATCTATCTCAAGAAGCCTATATCAAGAGAGATTTAGAAAGATTTAGGATACAAAGCTATTTACTTATGGTGGCATAAATCATGAAAAGGATAAATTCAATTTATGCCAATATCTCTTAATAATATAGAGAAGGTGCATATGAAAGGTATTATATATGCATGTAGTGAAAGTAGCCTTACGTATTGTTATGTTTATACAAAACTTAACAAAAGGTTTGAACTAAAAATGCTTGGTAAATATTAAAGTAATTTCAGCCTTGATTATATGAAAGCTACCAAAGAAATTATGTGATAAAGTGATATCACAGGCACTAAAGTTGAGATATTTTTATTTTTGGTTTGGGAGTCGTCAATATAGTCATTAAAGATATATTGTGACAACTCTTATACAGTATGTTTTTCTAAAAATGATAGAAAAAAAAAAGTCATAGCAAGCAAATATATATATATATATACATAAAGCACTTTCCTATTAAAGATTGTAAACAAGTAAAAAGTGAATTTTCAACACATATGTATAGATCCAATAATAGCAAACCCAATGACTAAAGCATTGTGACAAAACAATTTAAATTTCATATGGATCATATAGGCTAGTTAAATTCTATTAGGATGTATTTTGACTTCTTTGATTTTTTTTTTTGTTTTCATATTTTTAGAGTTCATGGACATGTCTCAGTTTGTGCACTCGAAGTTTACATGTCAATTGAACCTTGAATGATTACAAAAAATTCATTCATAAAGTGTACTTTAGAGAGGATCATGCATTATAATACATTGAAAGAGATATTCAAATTATAATGCTACTGCAATTATTCGTGTTATTTGAATAATTGAGTGGGAGTTGAGATAGAGTAACTTATGGTCATATGAAAGTTTGGATTTAAATATTACATGTTCAAGTTCTTAGTTTATCATATGGGCTAAGTGGGAGAATGTTGGACTTTATGTGGCCTACATGATAATTAGCTAAACTAAGATAATTATTTTATTATAACCGAGGTGATATTATTGTGATAACTTCTACTCAAAGTAAAACTTTAGTGATAAGAGTTGAAAATTAATTAAACTCTACTTCAGTTACTAATTAGAATACAAACTATTTAATTTTAGGGTATAACTTTAATTGGTCATCTAGTATAAGTTCTTAGTCTAATTTATATAACTTGTTGGTACACCATTATAAATCAAATTCTTAATCAATAATGATTACAGGTATGTTTTATAAATTCAAATGTTGCATTAGCAGCATGCTATCAAGGAAATATTATGAGCCAGATGTAGAAGCCTCCAACTTCTTAAACCAAGAGCTATAAACAATCTTAACAAGATTTCATGTTCAACTAAATCCTAGTGCTTGATTCTGCAACTTGTGTGAAAACACTATAAATTAATAGTTTATGTACAATTTTAGAGTATTCAATTAGTTTCTGTACAATTTCCTAAATTTGCGTATTATATGATGTAAAATCGTGTAAAATACTATATGATATAATTTGTTGTTATGTATTTATTTATCAATGAAATAGAAAATCTTATTTAACTTAATTGATATATTTTCTTTTGTTGTAAGGGAAATTGTAAAAAATCTATTGATAAATGTTTTTAGTAGTGATGGAATTTATGAACTTGGTATAATTTTGTGACGGATTAAATAAATTATAAATTCAAAAGTTGTGACAAAATTGGTGATGGAAATTTTTAGTTGTGACAAAAAAAATTGCAATAAAACTAGTGACAGAATCTATACAAAGACAAAAGTTTGTGACAAAATTTCATGATAGAATTTTGTGACAAAAATAATAATGGATTTTCAAGTTCTATGGTAGAATATGGTGACAGGCAGCTACCCAAGTTAACAAAAAACCGTGACCGAGTGTTTGATCATTGTAACAGAAAAATCATCACTAATTTAATGACAAGATCGACAAATTTTTTGATGGTATTGTCAGAGAAGAGGGTATCAATCACGAAAAAAAGCTATCACTAATTCCATCACTAAATTTTAACTCTGACGGATTAATAGCATTCTATAACATACTTTTCTATCACTATTTAGAAAATTTCTAGTAGTATTATTGCCTTTTTATCATCCTATAACATCAGGATGAAAATCATTAGATGATACTTTTAGTTCTTAAATTCTTTTTATGAGTTGCAAAAGGGAGATTTTTTTATCTTCAGTCATAAGAGTTATTGAAAAATTGCAACACCTTCTGGGAGGTTTATTTACATAAAATGGTAATGTCGTTAATTGTTGATTGCAACTAAAGACATGGTATCCATGCCAGCAAGTTTGCATATCTTGTTGCCATAAAATTAAAAAGTGTCCATTATAAAATAAGATAAACAACATTAAATACAAAATGCTTATAGGTAATGAAGGCGCAAACTTGATGCCTGAAGCAGTTAATGAGTTATATACCAGGACCTTACTAACATTATACCAGTCAATATATATATATATAACATATAAGTCCTTTATTACCAGTAGCAATAAGATGAAAGCCATTATCCAATTAAAAACTACTTAAGTTTGTATTTAAAGTGTCCAAAACAAGATATACAAAGGGGTAAATCACATATGTGATGAGATTGAATTATTAGTTTCGTTGATTCTAATATGAAATTTAATATTTGAAAAAGACGATAATTTGTACTTATCATTTAAGTTCATGAAAAGATTATATATGTTATTCAAGAGTATAAAACATGTTAATGAATTTAACTAATTAAATCAAATATCAAAGCTCATATGTTACTTCTAAAGTTATGGACTGGTCTTAACATTGGTAATAATCTTCAAATTTATTTCCCATGGAAAAGCTTAGATCTCTTCTAATTAGAACAATTTAAAACAAATTTTGTAAGCTGGCCGGCCACCATCAAGCCCGTTAAGATGGATCTTTTGCTGTATTCAAACCTACCAGTTATATATAGTTCAAGAATAAAAATTAAAGATGTTTGATTCGAATTTAAATTTAAATTTATTTTATATATTTTTTAAAAATAATTATATAAATTAATTGAATTAAGTAACAAACTCTTATAAAAAGGTGTTTAATCGAAACCTGTGATGCTTTTAATTTCTAATTCCAGCTTTGCCCAATTCATTCGCAACATGGAACTGTGTTATCTAGAAAAGTGTTAGCAAAAGTAACCAACTCCTAACTTATAATAAAAGGATAAATTATTCTTTAAAAAATTACAAGGATAAATTTTATTTTAATTATATTAATAATTAAATAAATATAATTTTATTAATAATTCAGATTTTAGTTGAAATTTTTTTGGTTGCTATTGAATTAGCTCAAACTTGCATGATGACTTTTGCAGATGAATTCATGAAATCAAAAAGGTTGTAAGAATCAGAACTGAATTAGCAAACAATACTAACAGAGTTGTGCTCCAATCATACGACTTAGAGAATTTGAATGAAAGGCCAACACGGCCATTTTTTTTCCCATTTTCAATGGAGGAAAAAGATCATATAGACCTATTCAAAGGTCGAATTATTTATTTAAATTCAAAAATTGATTCGATATTTGAGGGAATTTCAACAAAAATATGATATCCAAAAAATAAACTTGAGTAAAAAAACAAGTTAAGCTTTGGACAAAAAATTTTATGTTTTTTTAATTACAAAATTTATATTTTTATAATGTAATTATATATATATTTTATAATAATAGTTATAATTTTATTTTAGTTGTTAACTTGTTGAAACGTTTTTATAATATAATTTCAAAAAACTTTTTAAAAATATATTTAATTATTGAAATTAAATTTAAAAACATATTTAAAAATAAAAAATAATATGAGCAACTTAAATATGCTTAAATTATTCATTTATAAGCTTGGGCAAGCCCCTAACGTGTTAATACCTTCAATGTTTGAAAAATTGGATTGACGGTCAAACTAATTAAACTTCTAGGTCACTGGTTCATCGGTTTGACCAATTGGATTGATTGAACTAGATAGATTGATAAAAATATAAATTTAAATGTTAAATAAGTAATTTTAATATTAAATAAATATTAAATATAATAAATAATTAATAAAAATATATATTTAGATAAATAGTACAATCTTTAATATAGATCTAATTGATTAAATATTCAAATCTCATTAAATAAAATAATTTTTTTAAAAAAATTAAAAAATTTCACTCATTCTCTGAATTTCCAGCTCTATAACATGTACTGGATCGGACTAAGCACGAATCTTGATTTTAACAATTGGTCTAATCTGATTTTTTTTCAACAATCAAACGTTGTATGAGCTTGACTTGATCCAAACCTAAGAACAGGCTTACTCGGATGGGATAGTCTTCTACTTTTAAACCTTGTAATTGATTTTCTTAATAATATTTTTATTATATAATAAATATTATTATATAATAAATTAATAAATATAGCATATAATAATAAGAATAAATTGAAAACATATAATTTCATGAAAAATAAATATAAAATATTATTTGTTATATTATTGTATTTTTTATTTATCTCTTAATAAAATAATTCTTTGAGAAAAATATAATTTTATAATTTTTAATTATTTATTAATTTTACAAATACCAAATAATATAAAATTTTAATTATATATACATGTTTGAGTCGAATGTCTAATCGTTTTTATTATCACTATAATTACTTTCATTACCATTATTTTTATATTTAAATATATATATCATAACATTAATTTTGATCTCACCACCGTAACTGATTCTGTAATTAATTTCACCGTAACCAAGACTGATATTTTCAATTTTAATGACACTGTAATTAAATTTAGCACGACCGATATCCAATATAATCAAAGCCAATCTCACCCGTCCAAATGGACCCTCACTGTCACCGTAAGCTTAACTTGCTTCACAATTTATAAAAATGGAAACCCAATGGCAACAGCTATAGCATACTCTAAAAGAAAACTGGGTCTTCTGTGATGGGAAAAAAACATCACAAGTTTTCTAATTATTGCAAAAATGTCCAATTCTGCCAAAATCTCCACTACAATTTCACAATGCAAAGTTCACGGTTCTTAATTTGTGATTTAGTTGCTGCTACTTTTACTTGGAAAAGAAACAATAATTGTACCATCTCTATTTGTAATATTTGACATTGACAACCAGGCCATCATCGGATTTTTTCTATTATAAAACTGGTATGAATTTATAAAAGTAATAACTTAAAAAATGTAAAGAAACAATTTTACAAGTATTCCGCTAATGATATAGAATCAAAGTAAATTTTTATCAAGGGGTGGGGGATGGAGATGGTACAAGTAAAAACACTCACCATTACAGACAAATCAAAACAGTATTGGGCCCTCTTTACAGCTTGCTCCATGAGTTTCTCGCCACTGGCATCAATGGGTGGGGTCATCATCAGATCCCCAGCTAGCAGGGAAGAGTAGTAAACTTTGAGCAACCTAAATCCTGGAATGATGAAAAAGAAGTATTTTTGCCCTGAATTCTCAACCATTAACGCATTTAAATGTGGCATTGGATACATGTGGATGATCATGTGGTAGCTGTAGGAACAGTAGTTGTGGGGTCATAAGACCATCAGTCAAATGCGTAGGTCTCCAATGGTTTTGCGCTCAAATTCTTTGATGGTGTCGGCCAGCTTCTTCATGTTATCATCGTAGACATAGGGTAGCTTGTTGAACCAAGTGACATTGTTCTTGGCAGAGACAGGGAGGAATTCTCTGCATAGCTCTTGGTGAACGGTGATTGTGTTGTGATAGTGATAATAACGAATCTTCGTCTCTGTTTTATGTAATGTCTTCCCGATCACATTCTCGGACATGTGAACTCCCGTGGCATAGGCATTCTTTGCCTGAATTGCATATTTCCTATCACGCCGAATTCCAGTTCTTGATTCCCTAAAGAGTAGCTTCTCGAATCCCCATTGCCTGCCAAAACATATATATGGATGAATAACATGGAATTTTCACAATCTCTACAGCTTTCTGCAGGTTGCAATTAAATTAAATGTACAAATGAGTTTCATTTCTTTTACAAACTTTCCTTCTTCGTCTAATTAAACCTACGCAAATCCAGAAAACTAGTTCTTTAGTCTCTCATTGTTAAGAGGAAATAATTTAGCATATGGACATGGTCAGGTGGTGACTGATGAGATTACCTGGAATATTGTTGAGAGGAATCATTCAAGCAGAGCACACTGGACATTGGATTCTGCTCAATAGTAAATTGTGTAAAATCGGAGAACTCATTTAACACCGATTCCAAATTATTTCCATCGGGTAAATAGATATACTCGTCCACATCGAAGAAGAAAGTCCAATTGGCAGCATGTCGATAGCGATGCAGACAATCATTCACCACCAAAAACTGGTTATAATAATACCCATCGTATTCTGCCTGACCCCGGATGTCCTGTACCGTAGCCCTCCCGGCACGCACCCACGGTTGGAGCACCGCCCTGACCTCCGGCGAGACCCCACCCGCATCGTGAAACACGAAATGCGAGCTTGGACCAAAGAACCAGGCGTGGTAAGCCATCCATTCCCTCATCCTGTCGGCGCTGAGGTTCCCATACAGAGAGGACCCACAGTACAAATATTCGTACTGAAATGGTGGGAGGTACCTGGAATCATTGTAAGATCCCGGGGACTCCTCCAAAGCCGTGAATTTCTCGTATTTCCTTTGGGATTTCCCGTAGTAGGCGTTGATCATCAGCTTCCCACCAAGGTTGTCTTGGTTTGGGTTGAAAGGGAAAGTGCAATTTACCACCACGACGGTGTAGACACGCCCGTACCCCCAATCCGGCAGCATTTTGTAGGCCTTGGCCCTGAAAGATGACCCATTATTTGAAATCCACTCGCATTTGTACCACGGCCGGCCGAACACATGAATGGGTTTCGAAGCCAATCCCACGACCGCAAATGTTGTACGACCGCCCCTGTACGCACCCATCTGCACAAACAAAGCAGCCGCGTTACCGTAAGCCTCGAACACCCGCTTATTTGGGTCCCTGGGTTTAACTTTAGGATCCGAGTAGTACTTCTTTTCAGCTACCGGCGTGGCTGTATAAGGAAGTGATACATTGGTGGAAAATAAACTGGTGGTGGTGGCGGCTGCGGCGACAGAGGCGAGAGGAGGAGCAGAGCAGAGACGGGTGGTGGAGAGGTTTTGGTAATAAGGAGGAAAGTTCCAGAGAAGCATAACCAAGGTAAGAGCTAGCAATGCAGCAACTAATTGTTTAGTTTCAAAGCAAAGGAATAGCTTCCCAACGGTGGTGGTGGCAGTGGAAGGGGCGAAGGAGGGCACTGCTTCCTTCCTCATTTTGGTGTCGGTTCTGGTGACGGTACGTAGCGATTTAGTGATCTTTTGACTATTCCCCAAAGAACAAACAAAACATAAGGAGCAAATAAAACGGGGACCATAAGGACACAAACTTTTTTTTTTATACTCTTGCTCGGGTGCTAAGCACTAGAGGCACATCTGCCTCGGCTTCCTCTTCCTAGCCATTAATTTATCAAATATTATATATATATATATATATATATATACACACACACATAAGATATAGAAATGCAACTACAACTACATTGTTTGGGTCTTGATCTCCTAAAATTTACCAGAATGACACTCTTTTCTGTTTTTTATTTGAACTTTTATTTTTTAATATTATCTTGCTCATTTTGTATTCATTCACCGTCATCATCGCTGTGAACTGGAAAACAGCAATTTCAAGCATGCCCCAGCCCAGACGCTGGGGGCAGATCCCAGTTGTTAAAACCTTTGATGCCAACAAAAATCAGACATGCATGATTGTGTCCAAATTACCCCAAGATTTTGGGAATTTACTTTTGGTTATTACACGTTACAACGGCTATCTAATTCTGACCCAGAACAATAGCTGTCATCCATCCAATCCAAGTCCATATCTTGAAATTAAAATTATCTGCTTTTAACATTACATACAGCCATTTCCTGGGTCG
>JBBYHO010000021.1:10511810-10537097 GCA_038382025.1 Adansonia gregorii
CCTACAGCTGCAAAGAAAGATTTCAAGCACCATATGCCTGCTCAAAGTACCAGCCTAAACCAAATTTCCATGAGCAGATTGAAACCCCGGGATAGTATTCATTTCATACAAAGAGATTGAAATCCCCAATTCCGACCCTGCATATGTTAAGATGCTTGTTATCTTGTTGCAACAAATTTTATCCATTTCCCCTTAATTTCGTCCCAAAAATTGCCCACCCATCATCATATTAAATTTTTTCCAGCACTCAGTTTTGTTTTGCCTGAGCGCAAGAAAACCAACTAGCAATAACAGAACAAAAAAAAAAATGGTCAATTATTTGAATATGAGAGCATCACGACCGGGTCCAACACCAATATAATGGACGGGCACGCCAACAAGTTCCTCTATCCTCTCGACATATTGACGTGCGGCCTTTGGAAGATCAAAATAGTTTCTGATAGAAGAAATATCAGACTTCCATCCAGGCAAAACTTCATACTCAACCTAAACACATTGAAAGCAAATGAATTAACAAGAGTCCTAGTTAACTGCTAGGAAAAATGGCAAACGTCAACACCCTAGTAACTGCTAATGCATCAAACACTCACTGCTAGCATTCTGAGCACGTAAAACAACGTATTTATCATTTTCATGGACAGCGCAAACTTTTTTGCTTGCAAAACTATCAAAATTGCATGCATTAACGGAAAGCTCAAAGCAGAAAGAGCAATCAAGACAAGCTGTTCTCTTACATGGTGTCTATTTTTCAAGGACTTAGAATGCTGCATCGATAACCGAAGAAATTACGTTTTAATCATAGCTATTAGAACCAGAATGGAAAATGACCAGTCTAAAACTTTGATATCCAGTCCGGTGGTTCAACCATGGTATCATTCGTATCAATGTTGAGTTAATAAAAATTTTTAAAATATCATTAAATAAAATTATATACGATATAAATATTTTCTGTAATTATACAAACTAAAAATCATGAGATAAGAAATAGAAACATACATTATCACTTTAAAAAATTATAAAGAAGGCTAAGCTGCTAAAGTTTTTATTTTCCATTTTCAAGTATTTTATAAGACACATTTAACTATATATAAACATTTTAAACAGAAGTATAAATTACAAAAATTGTTCATAATAAAAATAAACTAGTACAAAGAAACCTTTAAACGTCTTTTCTATATTTTTGTTCAAAAATCATTAAATTAAATTTAAAATATTATATGAGTTTAAATAAATAACTTGTAAGAGACTGCATTGCTTATTAATATATTCAAATAGAAAAAATCTCGTGCAACAAAAACATAAACTAAAATAAAGCAAAAGATTAAAATTCTTTACCAAGTAAAAGCCAACAAAGGTAAAAATAAACAAACGTAGATGCAGAAAAGAGAACAAGAAGTCAGAGTCTTAGAGAGCTCATCTCATTCAATATTTTTGATTACTTGGTTCTCTACTCTCCTTTCTTATTCTATTTTTCTAAAGATACCCAATCCAATAAGCTGAAGCTAACATCTTTGTGAAGGGTTGTCATCTTTGCAGCTCAAGTGGCATGTGTTTCCTAGCATGTGATTCTTCTTTGATTGAGGCGGTTTTTACTTCAAAATTTCAGTTTCAGATCCTTTATTTGCCCTTAAATATATACTTTGAGGGGTGGAATGGCAGAACAATCTGGCTAGAGGTGGTTTGTATATCATTTTAAGAGATCTATATCAAACCCCACCGAGACAACAAAATCTGACTGGGTCACCAGTTCTTTAAAAACTGGAAGATTAACACGGGCAACAGCGGTTCAATTACTTGAATGGACTAACAATAGAACCAACCCAAGTTCAGACAGGGGTCAACTAGTTCAACCATTGGACTGCTCTGGTTCCGATAACTATGTTTGTAAAAGTGAAAAGAGAAAATATATAAAAAAATGAAACAGCCTAACAAGTGCCAACTATGTTAGAAAAGTTGACCAACCTTCAACTGCTCAAGAAGACGAAGATCAGCCGGGAACGATTGCACTGGCGTACCATCAGCTTGTTTATAAGCAACACCCAATCTAATTTCAGGAAGATCCGACAAAACATCCAATTTGGTGAGATTCAGAGAAGAAAAACCATTAATCTGACAACAGTACTTAAGAGCAACTATATCAAGCCAACCACAACGACGAGGGCGGCCAGTTGTGGTGCCAAACTCCTGCCCAGCAAACCTAAGGATGTCACCCCCTTGACCCAGGATTTCGGTTGGGAAAGGACCAGAACCAACTCTTGTGGTATATGCTTTTACCTGCACACAGTGTTTAAGATAGTAAAACGATTAAAGATAAAACAAATTTTAAGCATTAAGACAGAGCTAAATTTTTAGAACCATTTGATCTTGTGTCAGCCTGTAATTCATGTTACAAACCTTGCAACAAATCAATTCTCCGACAAAAGAACCGAGGAAAATAAACAAAACAAATCAATCACTTACAACTCCAATTAGATCACCCACAACTCTAGGAGCAATACCAAGGCCGGTGCAGATTCCGCCAGCTGATGGGCTTGAGGAAGTTACAAAGGGATAAGTACCGAAATCGATGTCGAGCATGGTAGCCTGGCCACCTTCCACCAATATCCTCTTCTTCTGTGCAATTGATTCATTCATCACATGCACAGTATCAGCAATGAAAGGCTCTAACCTCTCCGCATACTTCTTGTAATTTTCAACCTCCTCCCTGAACATTTCTGGGGTATAGTTAAAATCTGGGAACCTTGAATCTGCATCTGATAATAAATTATGAAGCTTCTGAGGGAAAGTATCCATGTGCCTCAAGTCACTTACTCTAATGCCATTCCTGATCATCTTGTTTGAGTAACAAGGTCCAATTCCCCTTCTAGTTGTGCCAATCAATGACTTGTTCAGTTCAGCTTCCCTAAGTCCATCAACTACTTGATGAACATCAAATAGCAAGTGAGCACGATCAGATACCAATATCCTTCCTTTGCAGGAGACCCCATTAGCTTCCAACCCATCAATTTCTTTGAATAGACCTGGCAAATGTACTACTACTCCATTTCCAATAACACATAGAGTCTCCTCATTAAGGATGCCCGAAGGAACAAGGTGGAGGGCAAACTTCTTTCCCTCTGAATTATAGATGGTATGTCCAGCATTAGCTCCACCCTGAAATCAGAAAAATGTCCGGTACTAGGAAGGGTGCTACTAGAAAGAATTATTAGAAACCACAAATTAGAGCTGGGTAATTAAACTCTTTTATTGTCATTACATAATGTAGTCGCACTCTATCTAGATAACACATTCATACTGTGCTTATGTTGCAGTAGTACAGCAGTCGTGCACAAAGCATGGTCAGCTATAACTATCCAAGATTTATTGTTTCCCCTTTTCTTTCCAGAAAGAAATCAGCAGATAGTCCCTATTATGATACAAACAATCGAAATCATATGCCAGGGCAACTCATAGCATGTTACTTGTGATCCGTAAAACTGCCTAAGATTAACTAATGTAAGATGTAAAAGAGCCATAATAACGTACAAGATAACTTAAAGCGTCCAGTCTAAGAGGAAAAAAAAACTTTAATTGAGAGTCATGTTCCAAATGCATATCAATTAGTATTGAGGGATATCACATTTCCATATCATAACATTCAATAAGCACGACATCATAAACGCTCACCTATATACAAATCACCAATCATAAAATCAAATATTGAGGATTTAAGGTAAAAAGAAATCGTGAAATGAAATGGTAAACCTTAATACTTGTACCTCTAAAGAACAATATTAAACTATAAGCCCTTGATGATTCTGTTAAAAAAAAAAAAATTCCTGTTCGGTACGCTGATTTCTAATTTAAGGTCTTTTCAATTTAAAAAGAACCCTCAATTAACGTCACAGGTATAGAACTATTTATGATACCTTCAACTGTTATTTTGCTTTTTCTTTTAAAAAAACATAAAAGTTGCTAAGAAGCAAAAAGCAAATATACTTGTAAAAGCTATATTACTCAAACACTTCATTTTTTTCTTTTTTTTTAGTATTTATTTTAGATACATATTCAAAATATAAATATAAGATTATGATATTCCAAATATACCAACGAACTTAGAAAAATTGAGAATAGCACGACGACTCCGACACTCGTAGGTAAATAGATTATATACTTGCTTAAAAATACGCAAATAGCTAAGAAAAATACGCATTCAAACGTAAATGTTTAATATAGAAGTAAAATCATAAATTTTATTATTTAAAAAATTTTAATTTTCAGTTATTATTCAATAAAAAAAATCTGCTTTTGCATTAGAACTTACTTTAAAAACCAATCAAAACAAATAAAAAAGAATTCCACCCCCAAACATTTAATCTATTGGTTAAAAAAATTAATAAAATTACTTTACTAAAATAGGTTAAATTTAGGCTCCGTCCTTCTAACCCATTATCCTTTTACTTACTTTCCGCCATTTACTTTTTCTAGAAAGCATATAATTATAATCTATTGGTTAAAATTAATAAAATGACTTTATTTGTACGTCAGTGCTGATAATACAATCTTTCGATCTGACATTTATATAATTTCTAACCGAAGATATAATTTTAATTTTTAATATTTCAACAACTGTTTGTTTGATAGTATCCAAAAAGTTGCCTTTTGCAAACAAAACCGAAGGAAAAACAGAACCCAAAAAAATATATATGTAAAAAAAATACGCGTATGGAAATTGTACCTGGCAGCGAGCAACGATGTCGAAGTGCTCAGCCAAGATATCAACAAGCTTGCCTTTGCCTTCATCACCCCACTGAGATCCCAACACGCCGGATACCTGACTCAGCGACCCGATTCGATTCAGAGACTCACTGGCGGCTGACTCAGCCACGCTCAACGAAGAGGAGGAGGCGGCTGGCTTCAAGGAGCAGAGAACGAAGTTACGGTGCTGGTGTTGAAAGTGTAGACGGGGACTCCGATGGCCCCATCTCGAGGTGACGACTAGACTGGGATCGAGTGCGAGAGATGAGCAGTTCATGGTAAAAAACAGAGGAGAAGGAAAAATAAATAAAAAGGCCACAAAAGGATACTGCCGTAACTAAACGAGGGTTTTGAAGAGAGGTTAGTGACCAAAGAGGATAGTGAATGGATGACACGTGGACCAGTAGTAGAGTTGCGTTGGAGGGTGTTTGCTGTTTAGTTTAGTGAGTGAGTCGAGCCGTGTGTCTGTCTGTATCACTTTCAAGTGGCAAGGATAGTTGCTTTGCTTTTGCCTGTTGCAAACTTAGACTGGAGTCGTTTTGGTCTGTATTAATATTATTTATATTTATTTTAATTTTATTTAATTTTAAATATAAATTTTATATTTGAATTAGATTTATTTATATTTATAAATAAATAATTTAATATTATTTAGATTTATTTATATTATATATTTTTATTTTTAAAATATAAATTATTTAATACCTTTTAATATTTATAATATATTATTATATATTTATGTTTATATGATTAAATTACATAATATAAATATAAAATATTTTATATTATAAAATTAAAAAACAAGTTGAGCTATATTCAGACTTCAAATTTTAGAATCAAAGCACAACTCATTTGTTAAATAGACTTCACTTTTTTTTATTAAATTTATTTTTTAGTTTAATATTTTTGTTTAAATTTTTTCAAATAATTAGTTAATAACTTGATATATTAACGCTTCTACTTGAAAGTACAGCTTGGCTCGTTAAACTAGTTAAAAAGGCTCGAGCTTGTTTCAAACTCTAATTACACAAATAACTATATTTTAAATATAATATATTTTATATCAATTATAAAAATATTAATTAAGTTTCATATCACAAATTAAATGACACTAATACAATTAATTAGTTTATAAAGAAATCAAACAATTTCATAATTAAAGGTATTCATGAGTCGAGCCATGACCCAAATGTTTTTAACTCGCTGAAACAAGCTTAGCTCAGGTTAATCTGTAAACCCAATTTACCATTAAAAATTTTATATTAATATTCTATATTTTATAATTAAATTTAAATAATTTTTTATTAATTGAATTTTGATTCAAATCAAGTGAACTGCTCAACTCATAAACAAGTCTATTCATAATATCAAATAATAAAATAGTGTATTAATATCTTTTGAATTTTTATATAATATTTTTTTGAAAAATAATATCTTAAAAAATTATCTACTTATTTTTAAAAATTAACGTTTATCATTTTTTAAAAAAATATATTTTTCTCCTACTCACAAAGCGATTACTTATTCTTCTATAATTTCATCCAAGCATATTCGGCATACTGTAGTAATATGCTTGTTTGGTTGGTCGAATGATCTATTTCGAGGTATTCCCTAAAGTCCTGCAATAGTTGTTTAGCAACCTCCCATTGAATAACAATTTCGAAATTTTATGAAATAACCATTTTTTATTTTCATTTTACCCAAATCAAAAATCAATATAGCAAAAAGAAAAACCCTTAAAAATTGACATAAAAACAGTCAAAAAGCAAAGTGGAAAAGAGAAACTTTTTCTCTGTTCAAATTTAGCATTTAGAATAAATTTTGAACTAAAAATTTTAAAAGGAAGAGAACAACAAGAGGATAAACGTATAAAAAATAAAGGCATTTCTAGCATGGAGGATAGTAGAAAAAAAGATAAGAAAGTCACAAAAAAACTAATTAAAAAATGAAAAAAAAAAAGTTTTAAAAGGAATCTAAGAATGAAATTTGAGAGATTTTTGAGTTGCGGGTGAAGGTAGTCATAGTGTGGTCGATTGAAAACTGAGTTTGTTAGCGATTTTTGTGTGTTTTTTTAGGTTTGGTGTTTGAAGAGAGAGTAAGAGAGAGATAGTTAGAGAAAGACGAAGAAAAGTGAACTTTTTTATAGATATATAAAAAAATCTAAAAATATATTTTTATAGTTAAATATTAGAATAAAGTTACATATTAAAGAATATTATTTTCTATATAATTCTAAATAACATTGTTAAATACAATTTATTAACACATTTATAGATAGTAATTTTTATTAATTTATTAACAAAATTAATTTAAATCTATATAAACTAGATCAAGGCCTTGAAAATTTTGACTATATCACCAATCAAAGATATCCAAGAATATATAAACATATAGCATGAAGCAACCAGAAAACTGAATAAAAAATGAAATGAGAACTATAAATTAAAGAAGTAAAAAAGAATTGGCAAGAATGGAAATATGTTGACCTAGGAATAAACACAGTTGAAACAACATAATAATTCAACCCTATTAGGTCCTCGAACAAAAACAATAGCGAAATAATGTGATTAGATTTATAAGATTTAGATAGCTTAGTTAGCCAATAACGCTAGGAATATAAAATCTAAGCCAAGTAACAATTTTTCATGCACAAATAGAAGGACACCAAACTTTTAAGTGGAAACTTTTTGAAATAGAGAGAAAAACCATGAGGCAAAATTTGAGTAAAATCTACTATTAAAAAAGCTAAATTATAATATTACAATATCTTAAGCTTTTGATCAAACCTTAAGATTCACAACAATTGGTATAATATAACAAAATTATCTTTTTGAAAATATACCCTAAATTTCTCTCGAATTGGACAAAGTATATAATTCTCTGTAATCAACAATACCCTAATAAATATCCCAAAGACCCAATTGTTGAATACTCTATTTTCTCTTTTTGCTCTCTCGATGGAACACTAACTCTACTTTATTTCATAATGCCTCTCCTTTCTTTCTCTCAGTTGATTGATGCCTCAAATGTTTGCATGAACCCTTTATATAGGTAAAGGAATGGCTAATTACATGTGTGAAAGTGACACATTTTTCTTTCTTTCTTTATTTTCAGCTTTGCAAACAATAAAGATTTGGTTGAATAGCCATTGCCCGTTCAATTTCAAAATTTTCACTGGCCAATGAATGCCCATTAATGGGATTGGATTTATTTTGACTAACAATCTCTCCCTCCATTCCTATTGAAAGGAGATTAACTATTAGACTCCTTATTTAGAGTCTATCCTAGCTTATTTAACATAAAGCTCAAGCTTGTCCCTAAGAACAACCTTGGTTAACATATCATCAATGTTTCTATCTGTGTAATTTTCTTCAGTTGCATCAGCTTGTCTTCAATAACTGATCAAATCCAATAATAACTTACATCAATATGCTTCGTGTGATTATGGTACATAGAATTCTTGTTCAAATTAATAGCACTTTGGCTATCACAATGGACCACGTACTCCTTTTGCTTCAATCCCAATTCTTGAAGAAATCTTTTCATCCAAAACATTTCCTTTCTGGCTTTATTTGCTGCAATATACTCCACCTCTGTGGTTGATAGGGCAGCACACTTTTGTAGTTTAGAACGTCATGAAACTACTTTTCTTGCACAAGTAAAAAAGTACCATGAAATAGATTTTATACTATCAAAGTCTCTTGCCATATCTCCATCCATGAACCCTTTAAAAGTTAGTTGTGAATTCTCGAAACTTAAACACAATTTAAAATACCTCTTAAATATCTAAATATCCATTTAATTGCTTCCCAGTGGGGTTTTTCGAGATTAAAAAGATATCTGCTTACCATATCAATAGTATGAGCAATATCTGGTCGTGTGTAGAACATTACATATATCAAGCAACTAATTGCTGAGGAATAGGGAATATTCATTATCACTTATTCTTTTATCGATTAGACTTCTTGCTTAGCTTAAAATGATTAGCTAGAGGAGTGCTAACTGATTTTGCATGCTTTAGGTTGAACTTTTCAAGCATCTGTTCAAAATATTTCTCTTGTGATAGCCACATCTTCCTATCTTTTTTTGTCCCGAATAATATCTATTCCCAGAATACATTTAGCTGGTCTTAAGTCTTTTGTATCGAATGACATAGATAACTTATTTTTCAATTTATTGATCATCATTGCGTCCTATCTGACAATTAACATATCATCAATGTATAACAAGAAAATAATGAAAGTACCAGTTGTGAAAGTCTTGATGTAAATCTATGGATTTGAAGTAGATCTTGCGTATTTTTGACTAGCCATAAATGAGTTAAACTTTTTGCTCCACTATTTGGGAGACTGTTTTAATCAATACAGACTCTTATTTTGCACACTAAGTGTTTTTTCATTTTTACTTCAAAATCCTCTAACTGTCCCATGTAAATTTCTTTATTTAAGTCACTAAATAAAAATGCAGTTTTTACATCAAGCTGATCAATCTCGAGGTTGAGACTAGTTGCAAGGCCCAATACCACTTAAATAGAACTCATCTTTACTAATGGAGCAAAAATCTCATTAAAGTCGACTCATTTTTTTGGCTAAAGCCTTCAACCACCAATCAAACTTTTTACTTCACTAGCTTCTCACCATTTTTCTTCAGCTTATACTCTCACTTATTTTTCACGGTTTCTTTCTTTTTGGAAGCTCAACCAAATCATAGATTCTATTTTTTTATAGAGAATTAATTTCTTCTTTAATAGCTTGCAACCAATACCTTTGTGAAACTATACTTCTTTAAAGTTTTTTGGCGCCATTTCACCAATAATCAAAATATAATCAGAACTGAGGTATCTGCGAGATGGTTGATGCTCTTTAGTTGATCTTTTAAATGAAAATCCTGCGATCTCTTTTGGAAGAGTTTACTCATCTACTCATTACTTTCTTCATCTATTTGTTCCCTAGCATTTGACTCATCACCCACTGTTGCTAGCTCATCTAAATCCCCAAGTCCTATTTCTCGAAAATTTCCACCATCTGTGGCTTTTTCTGGTGAAGTTGTTATTGGAGTTGAATTATCACATCCGATGATAACTTTTGATTTCTTCTCTTTATTTTTCAAATCTGTTATGGTTTCATTTTTATGAAAGACCACGTCTCTGTTTCCGATCACCTTTTTCTTTTCCAGATCCTATAGTCTATAACCAAATTCTTCATCATCATAGCTAAAAAATATGCACAAGACAGCTTTGCTATCCAAATTTGCTCTTTTCGCTTTTGGCATATGCACGAATGTTTTACAACCAAAAACTTTCAAGTGTGAGTATGAAACATCTTTTCTTGTTCATACAATTTTTTGCATGTTAAAGCCTAATGGTACTGATGGTGATCTATTGATTAAATAATAGGTTATGTTGACTGCTTCACCCCAGAATGCTTTTGGCAGCTAAGCCATCCTTAACATGCATCTGACTTTTTTCATACTAGTGTGGTTCATTCTTTCAGCTAAACCATTGTGTTATGGTGTTCTAGGTTCTGTCTTCTCACACTGTATCCCATGCTTTGAACAATAATCTTTAACGTTTTTGAATATGTATTCTCCACTATTATCAGTGTGAAGACATTTCAAGGATAATCCCATCATCTTTTCCACCGTGGCATGAAATTTTTGACAATATTGTAGTACCTAGCCTTTTGTTTTTAAAAATGCACCCAAGTTTTTCATAAGACATCATCGACAAAAGTAACAAAATATCCACTACCCCTGTTAATTCTATTTTTTGAGGCTCTATGCATTAGAGTAAATTAACTCTAATAAATTTTCTTCCCTCTTAAAGGTTTTTTTGAAAAGAAATTCTATGATGCTTTGCTGGTAGACAATAATCACATGAGTTTAATAACATACTTTTGGCCGAGGAAATGAGGGACTACCTCGCCAAAGTTTGCAACCCTTTTTCACTCATGTGTGCTAGCCTCTTATGCCATAAATTTGCTGAATCATCATCTTCAACAGCATTTTATTTGGTAATTGCATGGCTTTGCCCAGCTATTATACATAGTGTAATAATTTTCTTTTTGTGACTATCAAAGACCTTTTTAGCAGCTTCTATCACCTATCTTTTTGTTAACTCTTATATTTTCTCTATCAAGGACATTAACTATAAGCAGGTTCAATCTTAGATTTAGAATGTGTATGACACCTTTTAGCATCAATTTGCAACTAGTGTTAGTATATACAACAATATCACCAATTCCTACAATCAGAGATATACTTTGATTCTCCATCTTTATATGGCCAAAGTCTACAGTTTTGTAGGCTGTGAATAGTTTTTTTTATGAACACACTGGAATACTGTGCCAAAGTTCACTATCCATTCAATGCCTTAATCATCGATATGGTTGCATTCTCATTATGTAAAGAATAATGAAACAGCTTTTTCATCAGAATGTATTGCTGCAACATTGTTATTATTTGATTTCTCCTTGCTTGTCCCTTTTTTCTGCACTACTTTAAGTATCGGTAATTTTAATTGATATGGTCATGCCACAATGATAGCACTTGACTTCTTCTCTGGACTTAAATCGATTTATGGACTTGCTATGTCCTCTTTTATCTTGGCCTCTGTTTCTGGTTTTACCCTTGTTCTCTATGATAAAGGCTTGAATTTCAATAGGTGCCATTTTCTTTCACCTTGCTTCTTCATTAAATAAGCTATCTTTCACCATCTTTAAATTTACTTTGCCATCAAAAGCTGAATTAGTGATAGTTACAACTAGTATATCCTGGCTATTTAGCAAGGAATTTAGAAGAAATATTATCTTCATTTCATCATCCATGTTCTCTTTCAGAGTATTCATCTGATTGAATAGATCTTGAAAGTTAGTCAAGTGCTCGACCATTGATTGTCCCTCCTTATAGTTCAGAGTGGCCATATTTTTAACAAGAAAAACTTTATTATGGGTAGTCTTCCTCTCATACAATATTGATAATTTTTCCCAGAGATCATAAGAGTTCATCTCCTGCGCCACATGATAAAAACATTGATATCAATATATTTTCTTATGATATTGAGTGTCTTTCTGTCTAACCTTTTCCACTTTTTATCTTTCACATCTGCAAGCTTAGCAAAACACCTAATACTGGTTCATACAAATCTTTGCAATATAGATGATCATCTATCATTAGCTTCTATATAAAATAATTTGAGGTTATTAATTTCACCATGGTACCCGCATCTCTTTCGATTGTTATGAGCAACAATTAAATAGAAAAAATCACCACATGTAGTACTATTATTTTGATAAAGTGTGCAATACTGCTACAATGATGTTACGGGTACGATATCATCAATCAGAGATGTTGCAACATCTCTGATACCAATTGTTAGGCCGTCAAACAAAAACAATAACGGAATAGTGTAATTAGATCCATAAGATCTAGATAGCTTAGTTACCCAATAACACTAGGAATATAAAATCCAAGTCAGCTAACAATTTTTTATGTAAAAATAAAAGGACACCAAATTTTTACATGAAAACTCTCTAAAATAGAGAGAAAAATCACAAGACAAAATCCAAGTAGAATCTATTATGAAAATAGATAAATTATAATATTACAATATCTTAAGCTTTTGATCAAAGCTTAAGATTCATAATAATTGGTATAACATAACTAAATTACCTTTTTAGAGAATATACCCTAAATCTCTCTCAGATTGGATGGAGTATTTTAATTCTATGTGATCAATAATAACTAATGAATATCCCAAAGACTCAATTGTTAAATATCTTATTTTCTCTCTTTGCTCTCTCAATGAAACACTAACTTTACTCTTTTTTCACAATGCCTCTCTTTTCTTTCTTTCTCTCGCTTGATTGATGCCTCAAATGTTGCATGAACCCTTTATAGAGGAAAAGGAATGGCTGATTGCATGTATAAAAGTGACACATTTTTTCTTTCTTTTCGGCTCTGCAAATAGCAGAGATTTGGTTTGAAATGAATAAACACTGGTCATTCAATTTTAAATTTTTTTCAATGGCCAATGAAAGCCCATTAATGGGATTGGATTTGCTTTAACTAATAAACATCTCCCTTCCAAACTTCGCAGCCCTTTTTGCCTTCACTGAACATCTAAAAAAAACTTATTTTTCAAACAATTCCTTAACTTGCATAATAAAAAAAAGAAAGGAATAAAAAAAAAGGCAAAACTCCAATAAAACAGCCTTAAAACCCTCACAAAAATTTTATAAACAAAAAAGCAATGCAAAATCATGAAATGGATACCTTAGGATATTTTTTACCGATCCACCAAAAACAGCCAATTTTCAAGAAAGAAAAGAACAAAATGTTAGGTCCGTAGAAGACTTGAATTACCTAATTCTTTTACTCTTTCCTCTTTTCTCAAAGAAAAATGACAAAACTATGTACTATATTTATATGTACTAAAATTGGGAAAGTTATTTTTTTAAAAAAAATATTTTTAACAAAGTTTACTAAATTAATGAGTAAAGCAATATAGATAAAAGTTTTTTAAAAGAGGGTAGTTATTTTTAGAAGTAAAATTAGTGCTATTTTTTATGCGGATAGATAAATATGTGAAAATGATTTTAAAAATAAAAAATATTTGAAATTTGGGTGGCTATTTAAAAAAATGGTAGTTTTGATAAGTAGGCAATTTTTTTAAATTTGATTTTTTTTTAAAATATAAAAAATACATAAATATCCTTAAAATTATTATTTTAATTTGGTTTTAATACAATTTTCTTGATTGAGTTGGTGACTGGTTAACTCATAACACTAACTCAGTCACTTCTCTTATAATGATATAGATATAGATATAGATGTTTAATAATATTAATAAAATATCATTTATTTAATTTAGAGGTGATAAGGTCATTGAAACATATTTCCTATGTAGTCCGCAATAAACAATGTAATACTATTACATAAGATATTTATTTCATTCATTCAACCAAATTATATATATTTATTACTCTTTTATTCCATTCTCACAGAATAGTTATCTCATTATTTTTTATTTCATTTTAATGAACTAAACTTAGTGTAAAATAATTCAATAAATGTCCAAGAGCAAACAGGTATTTTGTAATATTGGTTTTGAAGTTTAGTAATTTATCTATTTTCTTTCATTAGAAAAAAGAAAGGTCTTTTCTAATTAAACTACCTTAAACATCTTTGCAATGCCCTGAACCCATGTAAGTTGCTTGAGCAGGGCAAAATCCAAAATTAACATGAGAGTGCATCTTAAAATAGAAATAAAAATAATTAAGATTTGTTGTAATTTAACGTATAAGGTTAAAAAAATTGGATCAAAAATTAAATCAACTAGACTGTTGATTTTCAACTTAACCATTTGGACCGACCAATTTCATAATTTTTTTAATATTCAAACCTTAAGCTTAATATTAAGTAAATATTAAATATGATTAATAATTAATAAAAATTACATTTAATTTAATAGTACAATCTTTAATATAAAAGTAAACAGATTAAATTATCAAATTTCATTAATTTCAAATAAATTTTTGAATATATTTATATATATATCTAGATTTTTACTAGTTCAATTTTATGTTTTGTTCCTTTTTATCTTCTGAATCAATCTTGTAATAGATAATTAATTAGTGGTTTTAATATATATATATATATATAAAAGACTTAACCACCAACCAGGTCCACTTGAACTTATTCAACCGACTAATCGAATCCTTCTTTAATTCACTGTATCGAGCTCTAGTTTCAAGAACCAAAATTCAACGTCTGGCAACTTCAAATATAAAAAAATAAAAAATAAAATAAAAAAGGGTTTCAACGTCCACACCACACTGACCCTTTGCTAAACTGCACTTTGTATATTCCAACAACTCCTCACTTCCCCCAAACAATTTCCTTTTTTTTCTTCTTATTCTTTCAAATAATCTTAAAAAATTGTAACAATCCTTAATTAAAAAAAAAATGTAAGAAAACCTGTATTCAGCTGCTACAAACAAATTGTTTGGTTACTGAATCTTTGCATCGCTTGGCAATATATCTTGGGATATCCGGCTTTCTTGTCTTGTGAATATCCAGCTGCCCGGTTTTACGCACTTTCCTGAAACTCAAATATTTGGTAGAAGAAGCTAAGAATGTTGATTCATGTACATTAGTTCCTGGATTGCAGCATGTATATACTTCCTTCAGTTTTATAACTCTTCTTCTTCATTTGGTTCTTATCAAACATTCCGCTGGTAATCCATACTCCCTTTTGAGATGAGCATGTTGCAACCTCCAAGGGTCATTATGTAACTTGTAGTGCAAAACCTAGTTAACACAATTATATATGTACATATGTATACATAAGAGGTTAGCCTGATTTACATAAGTCATTTTTCTAGAACAATCATGGCTGAAAATATGCGAATTAGCTGTTTAGTTATAACATGAACCATCAAACACTTCATAGACCACATTCTGCACAAGAAACGAGTAATTCTAGAATCCCAAATAAAGAGATCTGGTTATTATTTAAACATTCCACAGGAATCCAAACTCAGGTACAAATAAGAGAGAAGAAGTTTATGCTGCTACAAGAACTATGCCAGAAGGATAATTTCAGTTGAAATTACCCATTCCAAGCTACAGAGCTTGTCTATCCGTCAAATACTCGGGTAAAATGTTACTTGGGTTTGGATGTGAGTGGCTGACACTAGTATGTGTCCGACATAGGTATGTTCAATTTTTTTTTTCAAGATTTCCATATATTTGGAGGGTCCTCAGAGGATCATTATCTCTATACCCATATCCAAATATACATCAGATAAGGGTATTTCAAGAAAAATGAAGAGTTGGAATGACATAGCTCAGATGTAATGTAATCCATAAGAATTATAACCATTTCATAGTTGTCGTTGCATAAGATCGGGAATAAAAGAGCTTTATATTAAAGTACAGAAGGAAGAATACCTGTAAAATTGTTGTGAAGACATCATCTTCAGCAAGTTGCAAGAATTGAACTGCCCAATCCTCCACTCGCCCAAAACCAGTTTTTTGCCTCTCAGCTTCTAGCAAAATAGAATCACGATAGAGGAACCTCTGCCATATTTTCTGTACATTGGTCAACTTGAATTCTATTTCTGTTTCATTGATTTTCTGCAGGATGTATAGGGCCACCAAATGATCAGCTAAAAAGAAACTTTCCACTGTATGTTTTTCGGTTTATAAAAAAGCCTAAAGAACCAATACCCGAAGAATTTTTATCAAATTTGGAATTTCGTCTTCACGTATTCTAACAGCAAAGCTTTCATAGTTGAGCATATTCTCGTAAGGTAGGAAGATCCCATCCTATACATGAGGAGATAACAAATAAAAAAAAGCAGAAAAAAGATGACGAAACATGCAATTCTTTTAAGAATGAAAATATTGAAATTAGAAATCTGAGATGTAGAAGAACACTAATACTGGAGGAGAAATCATTGCAGTGCCATTGAATTAAATTTTTCTGAGTCTTGAACAATCGATGCACAGTGACAGTCCCCCCAAGCCTGAAAGCGAACCCGTAATTTCACTATAATGGTTCTAATTTGAAGGTGCTAAAGACGACAGCCAGATATAAAGATAATGTTCTTAACCTAGTAAGCAAGAGATGTTTGTCACTTCGATAAGTTAGACACCTATTTCACAGTCAGTACAAAGTTATTCTTTTCTCTTACAGCAATATGCCTTTCATGTATCTCAGGAACTCATAATTGGCATGTTCTTGAAGTGCAAGAGTAAGAATTTCTATAAGAATTCAGAGGGAAAGGATGAAAGTTCCACCACAACAAGTTGCGCAATGTATCAGTATTAGTCTGAAATAGTTCATTTATTTGGTCTTTGAAAAAACTACCAAGCTTAAAATCTAATAAAGCTCGTTTAGAATAAAGTTCTGTTCTCTAAATACCTGCATAAGGGAGCTAAATGGGCCTAAGCACACTGCCCTCCATAGAACACATTAGGTTGCAAAGGCAAATGAATTTTGAATTCAAAGTCCTATATTTTGTATTGCCAAAAATATTTTGAGGTGCAAAGTAGAGAGGTGAAACAATAATATGATAATTTCCTTAAAATGCAAGCAGAATGTCATTTGCCACTCTAACATAGTAAGTAATCTAAGTCTCAGTGAGTTATCAAAAAATTATATGCTTCAAGCTAAAATAAAATGCTTCTCTAAACCCATAACCGTTCAAGATCGGTAGCTATGTGAGGTACAACATACATTATAGTAGTACCTGAATAACCACGGGAATGCATCCTTGTAAAACACTATCTTCCATACGACCACTCCATCCATCTCCAGGCAGCACACCACAGAAAGTAGAGTTGGCTATATCCGCATGATAGTTTTCAGAACGAAGAGGACTCACAATCACATCTTGTGCATACTGTTTCCCTAGTTTTCCCTCCTTGTTGGGGGTTGATCCAAACTCATCTGCCAGTTTCTGTCTGATCCCCATGCTATACCTGCATGAACACCAATGAATCTTCCATTGGTAATTTCCAAGATCTGAAAATTATTAAACGCATATAGCTGCCACGTTATAACCAACAACCAACCATTAAATGATGATATCTGCCAGATCAATCATGTTTCTTAATATTGACATCAAAGGTTCAAACATCAGGACTCATAGCGTTTAATAAACAATATTCTTAAAAATCAGAAAATAGCTCATTTTAGATGATGAAAATTTAAGAAATGGAAGAAAGAAGGGCAAAGACACAAAAAAGAAGCTGATTTTGGGCTCCTCTAAGTAGATCGTCTATATTTCCTTTAAATGTAACTTCCATGATCAAATTTATCCATGTTAACTGATAACCCTATAATATAGAGTTATTTAGTTTTATTATGTGCAGTAAATTAGCTAAGTCTTAGAGATTTTTATTTATTTTTTGTAGTTTTTAATTTAGTATTATTTACATTTCTTATATTCAAATGACTTAGCTATTTAAATACTTTCCATATTTTTTTTAGGTCAAAACCTTAAAGGTTTTCCAAAAGTGCAACAACTTAATAAAGAAGTAAAGTGAATGTGATTAAGTTTAGTAGTTTCCAAAAATAATCTATTCAGGCTACTTGGAGACCATGTTTCTTTCCTTCAGGGTTTCGACTATATATAAGACTCTTAAGATTAGAATTAGGGATAATCCAGATACTCTATAGCTTTTATTTTTTTCTAATTTTCTGAAAAAAAAAAGCAGCCAACAAGACTTTGCCATAGGAGAAAGATTGAAGAAATTGAAGATGAAGATCCGACAACTCTTAGTTTTCTCTTTCACTTAATCTTTTATCTTTATTGTAATGTTTATGATGGTGAAACTCGAGTGTTTTGTATTTTATTTAATTAATATGAGCTAAATTTATCTTTCTAGGATTGCAATGGAACTCAACATGTAGTTTAGATTATCATATTCTCTTTTCTTGATTTAATGATATTTCAGTTGTTTGCTCAATTTTATTCTTAATGCTCCTAATTGATTGGCTTGGTAACCTTAACAAACTTGGAAAAGGGTATTTTGTATTTAAACCTGGATTGAATGACATATGCTTCATATTTGTTTATTACTATGAATTGATTTGCGTATTAGATAGGAATATATGAGCATGTTATATGTAACCAAATTAGAGTCTAAGCTTAATGAGTCTCTTTTAATTCAATTAGCATAAGAAAATAGTAAATTGGTTAATTGAGATATTTTTATAAGAACATCAGAAGATACTTATAAATAGATTATAACTCCTGGTCAACAACTCATTATCATTAGGCAAGTTAAAAGGGTAAAACGGATTCAAGTGAAATGTTGAGGAAAATTTTAATTCTAGGCTTTTCTCAGTGATTAAGTAAAAATTATTTAATTTCTTTGTTTTTTTATTTAGTTAATTTTAGTTTAATTTTAATTTTACTTTACAATCTTTTAGTTAATTATTTGGATAAAATTAAATTGTTTTAATTTTAGTACTTAGCGGATTTTACTACAATTCCTCATGGAAACGATACTCTACTTCATCATTATATTGCTTGTTTACGATACGAGCACTTGTGTGGAAATCCAACAACATTAACATGTACTCAACTTACGTAGCTTCTGGTCTTCCACTTGTGTAAGCTGGTCCCAAATTTCCATTGAAGTAAAAAAGTGTCTTCCGCTTCTCACGAGGCCTGAAAATAAATAATCAAAGAGTTTGCTTTCTTTAGAACCTGGTAAATGCGTTTCAAATTGAGACATACATATTTCATATATAGACCATCAATAGGACATGCTATTTGTAATATTGTAATAAAAGGACAAATACCTAGACCATAGTTTTGCACTTAAAGCAGTAACATCAGGCCGTTTCCAAGCAGGAAGCACAAGATCTTTCGCTGGATCAAAACAAGGATGGTTGCCTCTTCTATCAGATGGAATCTTGTCCCAGTTGTCAGCCCAGTAGGCTGTTGTCGAATGGTTGTGCTTAGAATTCGTATTACCCCAATGAACCAACATCATGCTATTCCATATCTCCTTAGGGGCATAACAAGCACCTTCATCCCATGAGAAAGACTGTCTTCAGAGAGAGGTGACATAAATTAGCATCAATACTGCAAAATTCTAAAGAGAAATGCACACGTATGGATAGACAAACACATGCACACATAGAGTCAGCAATCATTCTCTTCAAATTTCTATGCTAGCATCAAATGAAACATTTCATGTCATACCCAAATATGGTCTTGTCCTGCTGAGCGGTTCCAGTATGGATATTTCTCAATAATGTGCTCATATGCCTTCTTATAAAATTCCAGAGTGAGAGAGCTCCTCAAGCCAGTATGGTTCTGAAATCACAGAGTAACGAGGACATAAATACATGGAATCCGGGCTCGAATAAGAAGTACATAAAGCCTTATTGATGTCCACACATGGAAAAAAAGTAATGCACCCTTTGGTCACATTGCAAGGGCAGACAAAGGAAGGAACATTTAAAGCATAATGAAAAGACAACCTTTTAGGATCAAAAAAAAAAAAAGGAAAAGCAAAGAGAATCATTTGAGAGGTGAAGAGATAATACTGATTGACAATTATTGGGTTATTGACCCATAAAAACATTGGGTGATCCAAAGCCAATATAAAATTTTTGTAACAAGAAAATATAAGTTAAAAAGCATCAGCAATGCTGCACAATAGATTCAGTTATGTCCCAATTCATAAAATTTCATTTGTTTAAAAAAGATCTGACTAAAATTATTCCTTATTGAAGATCATAAAAGGGGCCCCAAAAATAGAAAGCAATAGAGATTATGCTAATCCATAAGCCAATAACTTCTTTTTAACACAGTAGGATATAGACTAAAAGATAACAAATTATGAAATTTACCTCCATGCTCAAATGGGGTGCATCATCAGCACGTGTTATGATGCAAGCATCCAGAACAGGAACAAAGAAAAAATCTGCTTCTTTACCATTTAATGTTCGATGTGGACTAGCTAAAATAGTCTCATAGAGTGCCATCTGGAAATTCATAGAATCAAAGAAAATTCTAAGCAATTCTTCAGGATATAAGGTGCTTTATGTTAATACTAGTTTGAACTTTGAACAATACCTGGGAGCCATACAACTGATCTGTCCACAATGTTGCATTCCTGTCATCATAGATTCTGTTCACACACTCAAACTTAAAATGTCGTCCCTACAATTGCCAATCAAGCGATAAATATAATAATGTTGCACTTGATAGTATCAGATACAAAAAATATTGCTCATTCTTACCTCAAGAAGTAAACTGTTGAAATCAGGAGGCAAATCATATACATAGATAAGAGGCCTTTTCTTTTCAACTGTAGCATTGAAATAGACAAGTCTGCCCGTGGGTTCATTACTAGGAATATCGACATGAGCAAGTCGGAGCCACTTAGGCCACTCTCCAATTGGAGATACAACTGAAGGAATACTGCAGTCTGTCCCATACCATCCATTATAGCACTGAAGAAAAAGTTGCTTTAGTTTTGATAAAGGCAAGAAAGGCACAAGTTGAGCAAACATTTTCCAACATAAAGGGTGATTAACTCAAATCAAATGTACGAAGGAATACAATATGATAAAAAAAAAATTTAAAAAAATAGTAATAAATTGAATATGGAATGTTTATTTGAATCAAATTTTTACTTCCGATAAGTAGTGAATGTTGTCACAACATTCAAAATTTGAAAAGCTTAGAGAAATAAAACTCCGGACTCATTGTAGTAATCAGTTCATCACCAATGGAACAATCCTCATGGGCAGAAATACACCAAATGGAGCAAATTTAACTCTTCCCAAATCATAAGGTCATAAGGGTCAATTTGGATGGAGTATTCCTAGAGTGAAATTCATTTTAATCAGGATATTCAAAAGTCTAAAGTCTTATTGCCTTGTTTGGTAAAACAAAAAGGAGAATTTCAAAATTTATGAGAAATTTCAAAACGGAATTTGAGCACTCCAAATCCCCTCGAAAACCACTTAGAAAGCTGGTTTTCAAAATTCCACCAAATCTCAGAAAACAGAATATCATTTTATTTAACTATAACATATATATTCATATATTAACAAAGTGTAGAAATTTATACAAATCTAATGTGACCCATATTACAATTTTTTAGAATTTTCTTTTCTTTTCTTTAATATCATTAGTCTTCTTTTATAATTATTTTTTAAATCTCATCAAATTCCTATAATCAAAATCTAACATTCATCCAAACAATACAAATATAATTGCTGGATTTTAGAATTGACACATTTTAAAGTGCCTTCATTTCAAAAATCTTCAAAATTTCTGAATTCACATCCAAATGCACCGTGAAGGAGTACAGTCTACAGTGTAACATGCCACCATGAAGGAGTACAGTCTACATTGCAACATGCCGCCGTGAAGGAGTACAGTCTACAGTGTAACATGCCCTTTAATCCACTCCTAGAATTTTTGAATCATTCAAAAGACGCTTACGAAGATTGTTGTTACTACTTCCTGTAAGATATTAGCCTTCCAAATCAAAGTAGTCCCTTAATTTTCTGCTCTCCCAAAAGTTGGTAGTGATTTATTTTTTTTAATCCTCATCTATTACTGCTCATCACACACACACACACACACATATATATATATATATATATATATATATATATCTTTGTCTAAATGAATCTAGGCAGAAGGAAGAGTGTTGATCAGGTTTTTCCTTTCCATTATTAATAGAAATATATAGAAGTATAAAGCCATTACCTGACAAAACCCACCACGGCAATGGCCATGTCCAGAGCATTGATTGATGCACACACTTTCAACAGGTACTTCACAGAAACGCCCCCAAAGTCCATCATATTTGCAATCACATTCCTCTTTGAAGTGCACTTTTGAAGCATATGCAGCATCAGGGTCTACATTACACCATCCTGGTTTGCTACTATTTGTTGAAAAAATATTATCCAGATCAGCTTTTGCCCAATCAGTCAGTTTAGGACCTCCAGGTTCAGAAGGTAAGCTGAAATACAGGCAACAAAAGGAGTGAGGCTCATGATGTTCTGGGTGGAAGAGAAATACCAAGAAGCATACTTCATGAGTCTGACTAAAGCTTACTTCACTTGAAACCCACATGCCTCTGCCACAGGACGATTCGGATATTTTGTGCCTTCTCCACAAAAGCACGTAGCTCTGGTAGTGTCACAATGAGCAGAACATATCGAGACAACCCATCGCCCATATGGTAGCTCTGGTGTTTTAGGGTAATTGCAACTCAAATTTAGCCTCTCAGAGCATTCTTCTCCTGATCCATCAGATATGTCATTTAGCAAAGTGCCATGATTGCAACATCATATTATTTGGGATTTCTCTCTTAAGAGTAAAATGCTACCAATTTTCAACAACAGTTACATTCTTAATTGCTCCATTATTAATCTTAGTTCCCCATTAACATTTAAATTGGTCATATTTCAAATTCCATCATCTTTAATTGATCATGCTAGAGATGGACAAACATACAGTTCAGCATGTCCAAGTATTACATGGTGTCTTATGTCCAATTTTGTAGAAGCTATGAGCTGTAACTAATAGTAACAGGACAAGACCATTTCTTCCATCATAATAAGTATTAGTATTTTTAAAAACAACTCGTAAAGAACAGCATCAAATGGAAGGCAAATACCAAAATTTTTTGATTAAATCTTCTGTATTTTATCATTTTATCAAGTCCGTAATAGTCACCACATTTTTATCCAGTTTATATCTAATCAATGTATAAAATTGATATGCATTTGCTTTCAATGAAGGTTCCATAAGAACTTCAATTGAAACGAAGGCAATGAAAGGAGGAAAGCACTGACCACTAAATCCATGAAAGCATCTACATTGGCCCAACTCCTGATTGCAAACACCTTGACCACTGCAGTCATTTTTGCAGAGCCTACCGCCTATTCTCTGACAAAAATGAACATAGAAAGTCAAGATGATGCTGATGTAAAGTTAAATCAGTCTAGGTTCATGAAATTAGGCAACACACATCCACATGGGTGTGCATAGCAAATATAAACTTTCTAAGAGTAGAAGTCTGGAATTAAAGTTGCCACTCACGCACAGAAGAGAAAGTGATCTAGGAGAGAATAGCGGGCTACTCAGGAAGACAAGAAGGATGAAAGATGATTAAAAATCATCATAATTACCTCAACAATGTTGACTTCCGTAGCAATATCATCACAACCAGAAAGCCAGCGGCCAATCTCCGCCTTCCATGGTGCATTACGATAAAAAACTCCATTATGCAAGTCAGTGGGAAACCTGTGATCTAAATCAAGGCCTTGTTGTCTGTTTTCCCAAACATGATCAGCACCCTGTTCAACTGATGCATTAATTGGAACACATTTGTACTGAACTTGCCCAGTACTGAAGTAATCAAAAGAAGGGATGACAGGAAACAGGAATAGATGAACTACTGAAACTAGCACGATAACAGAAGCAATTGTAGCCACCAAAGACCATGAGCACTTCCACTTCTGAACAGAAAACATTATGTCAAGCACCTCTTCTACTACAATCAAGAATCAAATCTATAAATCCGTAAGTTTCACATGAAAAATTCGTTGTATCTTCACGCCTCACTCTATCCAAGCACCTATAGCATCAATCAGGAAGTAATTTTAGAAAACAAGCGCAAAACCATATGCTTCAGTTGGAAACAATTTTAGAAGTAGATTTGGATTTGATCATTTCAGAAATCATTAGATTGAATGTATTCAAAAAAGTATTGGAATTCACCTTTTTTTTTATTTAGGTATTACCATTTCACTACTCAATAGAAACGTAACAACTCCATGAATTTGAATGTAATCATAAAACTCAAATATTGAATAGTATTTCCATAGAATTCATACTACATTTGTCATCCAAATCCCTCCTTCGGAACTAAGTTCTCAGAGCTAATCTTAAAATATTTTCAAAATTACATTTTAAAACCCCAAAACCCTAATGTAATATTTATTGATAAAAGCAAGCAGAAATTCATAATTCATAATTCATAATTCATGATTCAAAATTCATACAACCTCCTAAAAAAAAACACCTCGAACACAAACCAAACAATGACTAATTAATAGAATTAAAACAGGTAACTGCTCAACGTAACTGATGACAGGGCAATACTTTCACCATAACTGATAAGAGAAAAGTTAAATTCTTTTGAACAAAGATTTGAATTTTGATGATAAAAAATCAATGGCTAACCTTTCACCAGATCTAGGTTTGCATATTTTGACAAAAAAGACAAGACATTAACCGGCAAAAGTATAAAGAGATGAGAAAGAGAATTTAATACTGCAATAATTATTGTATTCATAAACTAATGAGGAAATAAGGGAGAGCTAACCAGTTGGCGCTTGTTCTGAAGATTCACCATGCAAACACAGAATTAAAAATAATAATAAAATAATTAAAAGAACATGATAATAATTAGGCAGCTGATGAGGGAAAAGTCAAATGCCCTGATTACAAAAGCCGCCAAGACTCTCGCTGGTAAAGTTTGAATGCCGGAAATTAACTGTTAAAATTACTGCAAATGCCCTTGTCCGCTTTCCTAATGACTACCCGATACTCGCCTGTTTTGGCATAAAAAGCCGTTAGAAAATCTAGGCCAATTTTGTCATTTCAATGCCAGCCTTGCCTTTTAAGGCGATAAAGTTAAGCCAAACAACAAACAGTAATACCAAAAAACAAGTTTGGCTAATTGTATGAGTGTAAAATTACCAAGTTTTATTTTGTGGACCATTAAAATGAAGACATCATATAGCAACAAAATAAATAGTAATTAATTATTATTTTTATTTTATTAAAAGGAAGAAATTACAGTTTCATAACCAAAAAGTGAATTAAAAGAAAAAAAAAAAAGGAGAAAAAAGAAGAAAAGCGTCAAATGGCAGCCGACACAAGTGGAAAGTAGGGGCTTCTTTAAAAAAAAAAGGAAAAAGGAAAAAAAATTAAAATTGTTGGTATTGGTTAAAATCTTTTTTTATTATGGACCATTTTGATAGCAAGG
>JBBYHO010000021.1:10558562-10573100 GCA_038382025.1 Adansonia gregorii
AAAAAAGAATGAAAATAAATTAGTTAATAATTAAAAAATATTTGTTTTTTCAATTAAAATTAAACTAAACATAATATTTTAAAGGTTAGTATGTATTGTCAAATCATAAGAGGTAAGTAGATGTTTTTCGAACTAAAAAAAGTTGGTGAATTTTTTTTTTGAAATTAGATAAAATTTTATTAAATGAAAAGAGAGAGTTCGAATAAGTTAATCTAAAAATTATTTTATTATTTAATAATATTAATAAATTATTTTTATATTTATATATTTTATAATTAAATTTAAAATATTTTATATTTATAAATATTAATTTAAATTAAATCAAGTAAATTCGAATTTAAAATATTTTTTTTTCGATCCACGAATCCACAGTTATTAGATAATTTATGATAGAAAATAAAAATTAAAAAAAAATCTATTTATTAAATGCCGTAATGAATTTACTGGTGGAAGTCACAATAAATTAGAGCTATGACAACTATAATGGCATGGTCCCCCAAGTTACCCACTCGTTTTTGTTTGTCCGTGGAACGGGAAAACGGCTTGTACTGTCTTTCATGCTTTTTTCCTCGGCATGTCGTTCTTCGTTCTTCTATCTCTTCACACAGTTTCGAAACACTGTTAATTCAATTTTTTTTCATAAATATAGAAAGTTAGAAAAATATCTTCTTCGAATCAATTATCGCAATAAAAAAAAAGAGAGAAAAGGACAGATTTCCTGTAATCTTTTTCTTTATATAAATCAATCTAATCTAAAATCTCACTACAAAGCACAAAGTTTACAAACCCACCGTTGTTTACGGATCTCTAGAGCTAAAGTGGTGCTCGTGGTGGTCCATGGCGATTGCAGCGGCAACTGTCATCGTCCCATTGGGCCTTCTCTTCTTCATCTCCGGTCTTGTTGTCAATCTCATTCAGGTTCCTTTTTGGTTTTCTTTTTTGATGTATTCGGTTTTGTTTCAACTTCTTATCGGATTTGCTTTAACTTTTGATTTGATTAAGTGGATTTTTCTATTCTTTGGTAATTTTTGCTTTCTGGGTTTCTATTTTTTCTTTGGTACATTTTGCTTTCTGGGTTTATACACGCACACACACACACACACACACACACACACACACACACACACACATTCAAATTTGTTGTGGTTGCATTAAAAGAAAACGTCGGCGAATGGGATTCTCCTTTTCTATTTTAGTTTTATCTTTTCGAGCTAAGATTATAAATGAGCTTGCATGTATATTTTGGATCTACTTTACTTCTGAGCTAATAAATAAAATTTAGGAAAATGAAATTAACTTGGGCTCTTTGATTTCAGCCTGAGCTAATAAAATTTAGGAAAATGAAATTAAATTGAGCTCTTTGATTTCGGCTTGTACAAGCTTCTACTTGTGTTGCCTTATTTGCTCATTTTTTGACAATACCATTTTAACGCTAAAAATGGGTTTTAAGAGTCCATTTTTGTTGCCTTTTGTGTTTGTAGCAATCGGAATTTACTGAATTAGAAAAGTTGATCCAGTTTGATTCATTGGCTGATGTGTAAATGTAGTTTTTGAATCTCTTTGTCAATGATCATTTTCAATCTTATACAGTTTTTATGCTATTTTTAGGCAGTATGCTTCGTTCTCATTTGTCCACTATCTAAGAAGACATATAGAAAGATCAATCGGGTCGTGGCAGAGTTGTTGTGGCTGGAACTCATATGGCTTGTTGATTGGTGGGCGGGAGTTAAGGTGTTAATTAGCTCCTTTATGTTGTTGTTTTGACAATACTTTTAGTTACTAGATATTACTCTTTTGGGTATTTTTGAAGTTAGTGATGCTGAAATCCTTTCTGACATAGTATGGTTTAATGCTTAAATCTGGGACGGCAGTTTATGATGATCAAATGCCTAAATGCTTTGTATTTCCATTTCCAACTTGACTTGCAAAAACTAGGTCTTCAGAATAACCTTTACATACTAAGTACCAAGATGCAGAAACTCCTTAAACGTTTTCACTGCTTCCTTTGGGATTCCAAGCGTAGCAATATTTTCGGTCAGTGAATGTGAATGGAAATTTCGTAATCTCAACTTGAGATAGGATGTTACTTACAAAAAGGTGTTAGAAAATGATGTTGTTGTGCAATGTCAAAATTTACATGCCTTCAGCGACCGGCTAATTCCATTTGCTGGTTATGCTTTAGTTAGATGAAATCTGTGTGCTCGGCTAGTATTTTTGGTGTCTATAGACTTAAAGATTGGTGTATTCTCAATTCATCTAGATATTAAGCAAATATGAGTTGAACTATTGTTGTGAAGTTTCCTATCTTCTCCAAGGGCTGATAGATGTTATATGAATAACTTGTTAGTTGTTGGCTGTCACTGAGCCCACTTTTGTTAATATGGAAAAGGAAATGGTACCATGGATGTCATCTCTGAGTCCTCTGGCCATTAGCTTTTGATCTTTGATACATTTTATTTGCAGATTAAAGTTTTCGCAGATCATGAAAGCTTCAATTTAATGGGTAATGTCAATCTCCTCTGCTAAGAAACTTAGGTCTTGGTCTTAGAGTTTCATGGATAATGGGTATTGTTCTATCCTAAATCTTTTGAGTGGTTTGTTTGTCATCTGATATTTGTAAAATTTTCAGGTAAGGAACATGCCCTTGTGTTAGCCAATCATAGGAGTGATATCGATTGGTTAGTTGGATGGGTTTTGGCCCAGGTCCGTAATTAACGAATTCCAGCTCAGTATTTTTTGCATACTGTTCAGTTGAAATGTGCATTCAAATATATATATATATATATATTTCGCACTGCTTGGAAATTTGCCATTTGGCATTCTAACTTCATTTTTTTCTCTCTCTTAAAATGCTTTCTGCGGCTAAGATACAATTAAATTTGCTTTTGACAGCGATCAGGTTGTCTTGGCAGCACATTAGCTGTGATGAAGAAATCATCAAAATTCCTTCCGGTATGTATTGGTGTTATTCGTTTGAAGTTCCAACTTTCAATCATGGGATTGTGTTTGTTACCAATTCTTTTTAGTTTCAGCTTTCAACGGATATTTATATTAAGTCTTTAATTTTGAATGGTAATAGCTGATGCCAATGCCAGGTATATGGGATTTTCAATTTGAATGTGTGTAAACGTGTGAGATGTGATTAGCTCTGTAGGTAATTAATTACATAACTTAAATTCTACTTAAAAAAAAAAAAGAAAATTAAGTTGACTAGCGAGACATTCTGGTCAAAGTTCCTCAATTTTATTTTATGTTAGATTAGTTTCTGCTTTTGAAACTAGGATTGTTCAATTGAAAATCTAGTATTATTAGTTCGAGTTCAAAGTTTGGCTTGCATATCATGTATGAAGTGAGCTTGTCTGAAGTAGAGAGGATGAAGATGGTCATATTCATGAAGTTCATCTTGGTGATAGAGAAACAGGTCTTCTGTTGAAGTAGTACTTTATTCTTTTTTTTCCCTTTCTTTTCTTTCTTCTTTTGTTCAACTGGCTCAATTTTTTATTGTTCACACTTGGATCCTGCTTTCTTTTACCTAAATTAGGACCTAATGAAGCAAATGCTATTATGACTTCCTGCAGTGGTTTTGTAGTTTGTGGTGACAGTTAGTGTCAATTTTCTCATGATAGGTGATGTAGCAAAACGATTGAAGTCTAGATTTTTTTTTTTTTTTTTGGGGTCTTGCCATCTCTGAAATCTCACTGTGTTTTAGTTTTACTGCATTGTAGTGAATGTCACATTCTATTTTGAAGTTTCTTTATAAAGAATCCAGTATGGTTTTACTTTTGCTTAGTTATGAAGAATAAAATCATGTCTGATATGTGCAGGTCATAGGTTGGTCAATGTGGTTTTCTGAGTATCTGTTTTTAGAACGAAGCTGGGCCAAGGATGAAAAAACATTAAAGGTAATTTGCTTTTAGTTTTGTAGATGCATTTGTATCAAGAATAGATGTTCCATATAAACATGTACATGACCACAAATATTGCTGTGCTTACATCTGTATGTGCAAGCTTGTTTTTAAAATACCTTATTCATCTCGTCAAAATCTTGTGGTATTATATTTGCAGGCAGGCCTTCAACGATTAAAGGACTTTCCACAGCCCTTTTGGTTGGCACTTTTTGTGGAAGGAACTCGCTTTACGCAAGCGAAGCTTCTAGCAGCTCAAGAATATGCGGCCTCACAAGGATTGCCTATACCTAGAAATGTTTTGATTCCTCGTACAAAGGTCAGATTATTGCTGCTCTGTTTTTCTTGAATTTATTGTCGTCTTTTATCTAGGTATCTTACATATCATTATATTTATGTGTGTATGTTAGTACGCATGTTTGTGTACCTAAATTTAGATTTTGGTACTCAAGTAGCTAGCGTTCTTTTAATGTATGATTCATAATATTTCAATGATACCTTATAGCATTTTGTTAGTTATAGGTATATTTTGTCGCAACCTCCTGCCAAAAACTAAATTTTTGGCCAACGCAAGTTTGCTTCTTTGGCACAGTTGTTCAATGCGTAGCCAGCCTCATCTGTGATACATCTGTGTACTCTCACATGTGTATCTGGTCCTAGTTTAGAGTTAATCATGTTGGACATAGTTTTACGTCTCTTGGTTGTAATATTGAAGTTCTTTCTTTTGTTAATAGCCACTTGTCCCCTTCTAATTCCGTATGAAATCTGAAACATCAATATTATTTGTGTTGCTTCAGGGTTTTGTTTCAGCTGTAAGTCATATGCGTTCATTTGTCCCAGCCATTTATGATATGACAGTGGCTATTCCAAAAAGCTCACCTTCACCTACAATGCTTAGACTTTTCAGGGGGCAATCTTCTGTTGTAAGTCAGATTTCAAGCTAACTGTGCAAAGCAAGTTAAATATCGTTGCATAATTATGTATCGATTCTGAATATTTTCATTGCTTTTGCTTTATTTCATATTGATATGTCCATGGTGAGAATTTGATACATGTCTCCTCGAGGACTTCACTTCAAAACTCTGCATAATCATGAAATTGATTCCCAGTTTAAAGGCATAATGTGCTGTCAAATATCTCTGATGACAACACGAAGTAAAGGGCATGCTCCATAATTTGTTTGCATCTTTTATCAGATATTTTAGAATCCCAGGTGTAAAGGCCAACAAGTTTGTTGACTATGGGCATGTCAGGAATCAGTAAACTACTTGCGGTTACTTCATGGCAAGGGGAAATGGTTGAGTTGCTAGGTTGATGCATGGGTGCAACTCACCGAGCATGGTCTTGGATCATGCCGAAAAAATATTTGCTTTTCCTTCTTTTTCCCATACGATTAGTTCTATTGGGTTTATTCAACTAATTAAGGTATTCTTTCACCTTGCAGGTGCATGTACACATCAAACGCCACCTCATGAAGGAACTGCCTGAAACGGATGACGCTGTTGCACAATGGTGTAAAGATCTGTTTGTGGAGAAGGTATCTAGTGTTGTAGCGGGATGCTGTTCTAGGTGGTCTTTCATGCATGTCTGAGATAATTTTATGCTTGAAAATGAAAAGAAGGATTACTGTAACCTTGGCAAGGTTGTGTATGTGTTTTTATTTTTAACCATGTTATTCCGACTTTTCATTTTCCTTTAAGTACCCATATATGACACGTGTCATACACATATTTAGACATGGGTATGGGGTATGATCTTTCAAATATATGGAAAAATTTTTTTAAAAAAAATTGAGCATACCCATGTCAGAGGTGTACTTGTATTTGACACTTATTCTTAAGTCCATATAACTGGGATGTTTAATGATTAAACATGTTCATTCTTGTGCTCGCAGTAGCTCATGCATTACTTGTCCTACTTATTAACTTGATTCTGTCTGATTTCTCATATAGGACAAGTTGTTGGACAAACATATAGCTGAGGACACGTTCAGTGACCAACCGTTGCAGGATATCGGCCGGCCAATTAAGCCCCTTTTGGTGAGTTTCTTTCTGTTTCAAATTAACCACTCTTCAATTTTGAATTTCTTCAGTTAGGGCTGCATTGTCTAGTTCTTTTTGGTGATTTAAGAGTTGTTTCTGGAACTAATATGATTAAAAATATTCTTATTCTTGGTCAGGTTGTCATCTCTTGGGCATGTCTTGTTGCTTATGGGGCTCTCAAGTTTCTGCCATGGTCTTCTCTTTTATCCTCATGGAAGGGCATTGCATTATCAGCATTTGGCTTGGCCATTGTTACCTTCCTCATGCAAATCTTGATTCTCTTCTCTCAGTCAGAGCGTTCAACTCCTGTCAAGGTTGCACCTGGGAAGCCCAAAAATGATGGGGAGAGTTCAGTGGCGGCAAGACGGGACAAGCAGCATTAAACCTGGCTTCCGCCTCCATGTGGCAGCAACCTCGTGTCTGTATCATGCACTTACCTCGGTCTGTTTCCATTTTGGACTTCTTTAAGGCATATCTCCTTTGGACATCAGATGACACAAAGTTTGTATGCAGATATAAATTCGTTGCTTTTATGGTAAATTAGTGTAATTTTGTATTAGACAGTTAAAATGGTTTGTAGCAGCAATGTTTACGTTAGGCTAGCCCAAGTATCACATGTCTCTTTGGTAGATACAGCAAGATTTTGGGTTGTTGAAACCTTTGTTACTCTGATTCGAGGGTTAGTGTCAGATACTGGTATGTATTTGAAATGAGTGTGTTTAATTTTTTTTTCTAAGTTTTTTTATATTTAGATGATTATATCTCTATATTTATATTCAGATGTCTCAGATACATGTGTCGGATATGGATACAAAAATACGTAAAGAAAAATGAGGAGTTGGTCTAACATAAGTAGAAATGTTCTAAAAATACGTTGACATGCCTTAATTGTTGTCTGCCATTTCTTCGCTCAACGCTTTTCATACTTTGTTCCCGATACTTTTACAGCATCGGTAGAGGGAGTTGCTGGCTTGCTGTGGGTGAACCTGATTAATTATTCGGTTACACATGTTGTGTTGGTACTATTTTCACCTGTCATAATAATATTTAAGATATAATTTATATAAAAATTTTAACTCTTACATAGTTTATGTTATACAAATTTTGACACAAGTTGTATATGCTTGTCGTGTTTATAAATTTTTTACATTATATTCTGATTATTTTTATTTTATCATGTTATTGTCCAAAATTATTAGCTCTTTTAACTACAGGCTGGGTCACAACTCACAAGTGACGCTGAAATTTGGTTGTTTGAACTGTCGATTCTTACGTTCTATATCATATGGTTATTTCCTTATATCCATTTTTCCCCTCTTAAATGATATTATTTTGACATTGCTTTTTGATTCGTTTTATTCAAGTACTAAGCTAATTTGAATCAGAAAAATAATTAGGGAATGTTTCTCCAAATCACTTATGGATTAATGATTATTTTTGTTAATTTCACAAGCAACTTCATGAAATTGATGTGTGTAATTAGCAATGATATTATATTGTTAAATTTTTTATTATAATTTAATGAAATTGACGTTGTCTGCGATTCCGTTGCGTTGTGTTATTTTTTATTATAATTAAATGAAATCACATTAATTAAAGTTATTCAGCAACAACGTTGTGCTATATTTGCATATACATATACATACATACAGCTGAGTACGACTGAAATACATTGCAGGATAGTCATTGACAGATGATAGCTACTACTAGAGTCCCTCAGCAAGTAAGAACCCCATTCAAATAACACCTATGACAAAATTACAGCAACAGAGAAGGCATTTGATATACTGGCTTCACCAAAACCATTGTTTTAGTTTTTTTTTCTTTAATTTTTTAAATTAAAAACTCAAGATATACTTCAGCTCATAAAAATGTAAGCTTTAAGAGAAGGGAGGCAAATAAAATACAACATCATCAAACAAAATGTGAGAAAGCAGGCATTGTAACATCAATTCAAGATGCTAATAACACTGTACAACATTAAAATATTAGATAATAATGGAAACTCACACCTCTTTCAAATGGACCAGCAAAATCGCTGACTCTCGTTTTCTTAAGATGTAGAAGGCTCAGCTCCATCATGTAGCGCACAGCAAACAGTTGCTTTATGATGTCCTTGATATGTCTTTATCTCTTCACCACTTGATGTGGACCAAAGCTTGGCTGTTGTATCAGAAGATGCTGCATGCATCGTAAACCACACATTTTATTAAAAATGGGGATCGAATCTAACAATCAATATCGCATATTCTAAGGGAAAAAAAATGCTCCAGTTATTAGAACCATTTTCTTTTATATAATAAGGGATGTCTATGCTATACGCTTCGCTCATAAGGGAAAGAACTGAAAGGAAAAGGGACGATAAGCAGTAAGACACAAACGAAAATTCAACTTTAAGGTTATTTAGTAGGCCTAGCAGATCAAGGTGAAATGGTAATGAACTCTCCAGTTGTGTATCTTACGTACAAAACTTCTAGCAAGAGGAATGGAGGAAGAAAGATCCTCGTGTATGATAAAATGAAAAGCATGCACCAAGAGTATATTTCTAAAATGCAACCATTACACCACGTAACAGTCCATTTCATAATGGATTTAGGATGGCCATGTCTGCAATTCCCTGCTATACAATCGTGAAGCAACATCACACTTAAAATGGCCGTTACCTGCAATGTAATGACCTGCAGTGCACTAAGCTATTTTTGAAGTTGTGATATTTAAAAAAAAAAAAAAATCAAAATTGCAACAACCATGACGGGTTACGTAACATCCGCAATGCCTGCAACCGCAATGAAATCCTAGATTGCAATTTAGGAGTGGCCAAAAGACACAAAAAAAATCAATGTCAGAGAGGGACACAGATGCCTTCATGACTTGAGGCAGTAACTTCTGACAGTCATACTAGAATATGCGGCACGGCTTTTGGGGAAAAACAGCTGAAGATATGTAGATGACATAAATGCGTAGTGAGGGCACCCAAATGGTTAGAAAAACTGGTGTGCATGATCTGGACATGCAATATTAAAGCCAAATACCTGTTATGAGATAGGCACCATCCACAGAGAAAACGCAGTCCCATACCCAGCGCTGATGTCCTGATACATAATAACACAAAAAACAAAGAAAAACCTTTCAAAATCAATTTGCAGTTGGCTTAATTTATACGTGGTCAAATGATAGCATCGCTTAAAGTTGAGACTTCAGTGCATACCTATTAAAGTTTTGTCCAATGTGAAGCCATCAACATTCCATATCTTGACAGTGTGGTCTGAAGATGCAGTGGCCAAATATCTGAAAAGTAAACAGTAATTACACTAAAATCTCAAAGCAGACACAAAATTAATTTGTTCCTGCAAGAAGTTAAAAAATGAAAAAAGAAAAAAAAAAAGAAAAAAAAGAAAGAAATAATAATCTTAAGCACTGAACCTGTGGGGTTCACAAAACTCTGGAGAAAGAAGACATTTGAGTATGTATCCATCATGTGCTTGTAGCTTGTGAAGTGGCTCAAAGTTGGTCATAGTCTGCAAGGGGGAAAAAAAAAATAATGCTCCTTACGGCAGAACATAATAGGTTGATAAACAACCATTGATAACACAACTAACTCAGAGCAAAAATTGTAACCTGGTTTCCTCTTAATAGGCGCCAAACATAACATGTTCCATGGTTGTTTGCAGCAACTACAAGGCTTCCGTCCCACATGACTGTAAGAGACCTCACAGCTGTATCAACCTCAGGCACCTAGATTTACAAATTTGATAACAATGACAGCTTAATACACAACATTCTCAGGTGCATGACTGAATCAATGTGGGAGGGGAGGGTGAGGGGTAAAGAAGCAGATAAGGGGATGAGGAAAGAAACAGATAATGCAAATGGTATTGGCAGAGACCTAAGCATAAATATTCACAGGACTTTTTGAAGGGCGTAGGAGGGGATACCTATAGACCTGGCAATTCATGTCATCGTGTCGTTCTTCTTGTTGTGCTCAATTTTGACACATAATGATTAATTGAAATATGAACACGACACGATTGATTAAATGTGTCTATTCCTAAAACACGAACATGACACGGTTCTTATACTTGTTACACATGGCACAACACAAATAACACGAATGAAACGAATACATAACTATCACGATTAACATGAATGACAAAAATAACAAAATTAACACGAATGACAAAAATAACACAATTAACACGAATAATATGATTAAGACACGTTAATCCCCTAAACTATCAAGCTTAAGTGAAAGTAGCTAGTAGATAGTAACTAGTACGGCACAAAGTACTAACTAGTTTTAATATCTTAATTAAGTTTTGCTTCTTCAAGTTTTTTTTTTTTTTAATTCATTTTTATATAAATGTTAGTAGTTTACTATTATTGTTAAGATGATTGTAGTAGCTTACCAATTAATACTTCTTTTTTTCTACTTACTAATTTATTAGTTACTACTACTAATAATAAGCTACTACAATCATCTTAACCCTTTAATATGACATTTAAAATATGACACCATATTTACTTTTAATTAATAAGATTGAACCATCCTTTAATTAGTTTACTCCTAATTCATACTTCAAGAATTCAAGTCAAAATTTTTTTGAGTAACTATTTTTTTTAAATTACAACTTAATTTATTAATTTATAAGGTCATGATATATTATTCTTATAATGATATTATACTTAAAATTAACTTTTTCTATTAAAAAGATATAAAAATTGGATATTATATATCATAAGGAGAAATTAATTTTGCTCTACTTATCTTTTGTCTTAACAGTCATATTATTACTAACAACTAAAATGAATAGGGCTATATTAAGTTAAATGCTTAAAATATTTTTATTTAACTATATAAAATACAGGCATCATAGTTAAAAGTCTAAAATAATCTTTATCATTTATATATATTTTATATAATTATATTGAAAACTAATATGCTGTATATATAAACATGTTAATTTTAGCATGTTTACATGTTCATGGCACATAATGATCGTGTTTTAAATACATTAAGAGATAGCTGTCAACATGTTTACATGTTTATGGCACGTTAAATTATCATGTTTTAAACATGTTAACCGATATGTGTCAACACATTTATATGTTTATGACACGAATACTTAATCGTGTCTTAACTGTGACTTAGGTGTGTTATGCATGTTTAACACACCTATGACAAGAGATCTTCGTGTCATAAACGTGTCGACACAATTATGACATGAAACACAATTATATAAAATCATATATGCTTAAAGCGTGTCGTGTCTAAAATTGCTAGGTTTGTATACATATTATAGCTTTTCCAGCTAGCTAGGAGCACAAGATAACTACTTGAGTGTATGGATATCATATAAACAGCCCAAGAATACTACAATAATTTCCTCTGTCCAAGTTACTAAACTACAGTCCAAAATCCTATCAGTTATTTTCCTTCATGTGATGACCAGAACAGCAATTGACAAATGCTTCCAAGTTCGTCCATACAGCTTTAAAACAGTTATCTATCAGAAACTCAGGGACATATTTTATAACTTTATGATAATTTTATCAACGATAAAATAAAAAAATTCCTATTACCAATAAAAGTCAATTTTTAATATTGTACGAAACTAACAATGTAGATACCCACAAATGCACAAAGTCCATGTTGATGCAGGAGACATCTCATGTATATGTTCTATCAGAAACAGTAAATCCAAGATGAAATAAAAAGTACAATGAAGATGGTAGAAAGAAAAGAATACCAATTCACAGCTGCAAGAATTAGCTGTCAAATCCCATACACGAATGTTACCATTCTGGTCACCAGATATCAACTCGGTCTACAAAACCACGGATATGCAGTCAAGAACACATGTCTAACATTCAAGGCTATACAAGTGAGAGAAAATAAATAAAATCAACAAGAAAAGTACTGGATAAATATGCTTCACTGGTTATATGCTGTTCAAGAAATAGCAAAGATGAATATGTTCAATAAAATTATTTTTCTTTGATCAGTAAACAGCCAATAGTTTGTTACTACAAGCCTCGTTTTTCCAATTACCATATTATCACAAACACCATGAGAAACAAGTAGGCTAAATAATTATCACACAGGTATATATTGAACCCGTTATTGAAGCAATACAGCAACAGCAGAGAACCAAAAGATAAAAGGGAGAAATTTTGACATCTAAGAAAAGCCAACATAATCTCTAGTTAAGACCATAATCTGCATTACACAGACATAAACAATAATTTTGTGGAATATTATAGCACGTTCAAAATAAATTCAAGTAATTAACACTGTAAGATTTAATTGATATATCATCACCTGATTTGGGTGTAAGACAACAGTGTTAACAGCACCACGACTTTCATATTCCCTCTGGCAACCTGGAGCTCTGCATTATACTTAAATATAATATCCACAATAAAGAGAAGGATACTAAATTGAATAAATCTGTCTTGGAAAGACGTGGACATAGGCGCTGCGCCTTCGCGCTAGACAACAAAAACACCTCAGACCCTCTTGGACGAGGTGCATTTGACCAGGTGCATGCTTGGTGCAACTAGTCACTTTTTTTTTTTCGGGGTAAGGTGGTAGGCACAGAAAAAAGGCCTACCCAATTGAAGTTCTCTTTAAATTCTTTAATTTTTTAATTAACTATATCTTTACTAATAAATAGTGGATAATATCGAACTTTCTGCTTTTCAATGTTTGAGTATTCAACAAGCATGAGAAAATAAGGAAATCATGCATATTGGCCAACAATAGAAAAAAAGAAAATTGCATGTTTTGTAGGATAAATTAGACTATATTTTAGAGTTTATTATCATAATTATATATCTTATGCTTATTACATATATATATATAGAGGTATTACTTCCCTTAGGCTAGTGCCTTTTTGTGCCTTACACCTTAAGCAATATAAGGTTTCTAGCGTCTAAAATGCGCCTGACGCCCTTGACAACATTGGAACAAATAAAGGTGAATTGTCTATAAGCACAATTGAACCTACCTTAAATCCCAAATTTTTACAGTGCCGTCCTCAGAACCAGAATACATCCACTTTCCATCACACTGAAATCCTACAGCCATGACATTATTTGTATGCGATTCATAGCTCATTACCTGCCATGTAATAATTACCGAAAGAAGTAAAAATGAATGCCTAATCAAAGCCAATGGCATGAAAAGAAAAAATAGGACTAATTGTTGAGGAAAACATACAGGCTGAGAGCTGCTGGAATTAATATCGAACAAACGAATGTGAGGATTACCAGCTGCAGCCAGATAGCGTTTGTCTGGGGTTATCTCAAGCCGATTAACTTGCTGCAGGCATCAAATGGTGAAATTAAATCTCACACAAAGCATTTACAGCGAACAGAAAGATTTTGCACATCAGGAGACTGACAGCTTCAAAAACACACAACTAAACTATGTTCGAATAAAAAAAACTTCATTGAATCCTCACTTTCTCATAGCACATTTTAAATATGATTTAAAAATGGAAAAATAAAAATTCAGCATCAACCATACAAATCAGCTCAGCCAGCTAGAGTTCTCAACATCAATGTTCTTTCTCCAACATTAAATAACCTAACGTCATCTCTATCTAAAGGCAGATAGTGGGTCTGCTGCAGGTCACTCATCTTTTTCCAGCATTATCATAAATGAAATCATTTATCTTCAATGCAGGGACCTCTTTCTTCCAACTTTCTCTTTTACAATAAGTTGGGAGGCAGAGGTTCAAATCAAGGCCTTCGATTTGCATACAAGAATAATTAAACAAAGTTTAATGCATGAAATAGGTCCAAAAACATGTATCATAACAAAACGTATTGCAAACTAGATGATTACACTCTTGGTCCCATATATATAAATATAAATGAAGAACAGAATTAAATACATTTTGAATACTCGCAACATTTAGAATCACATAAAAATTGTAATTGATGGTCAATATTCATTATTTCATTTCACAATCAGAATTTCAATAAACAAACCTATTAATTCCTAAAAAAAAAAAAAAGATTTGACGATAAATATAGAAAACAACAGATTTGGGGGGAAAAAAGAAAATTAAAAAAAAAAGGAACAGACCGAGTCAGGGTATTGAATAGTACGGTAACAGCGGCCGCTTTTTGCCTCCCAAAATCGAATAGTGTGATCATAGCTGGCGGTTGCTAGTATTACCGACGGTTGCGTCATCTTAATCGCGTGCTAATCACCACCAATTAACAGTTAATCATCAGATTAATACATCCTTTTAAACCCAAAATAATGGAGAAATGAGTACTTTTGAGCTTAATTACCGCTGGATCATGTGAAACAAAAAATTGTAATAGAAATTTGGGCAATAGAGGGGAAATGATAATTGTTTTAGGGTTATGAAGGGTTTTTGAGAGTGAGAAAGAGAAGCAGCATTTTTTAATAAAAAAAAGGTAAGATGTTTTACTCCTTTGTTTACGCTTGGTGTCTAATACAAATTTCGAACCCGGCCCAACAATGTCGGTATCTTTTGACTTTACTTTTTATTGTTCATTTTTGGTCAAAATTAGATTTATAAATACACACACACACACATATATATATATATATA
>JBBYHO010000021.1:10573200-10584472 GCA_038382025.1 Adansonia gregorii
ATATATATATATATATAAACATTTCATTAATTAGCTAAAAACCGTTCAAATCAAGGTAAGATACCAGAAATGGTGCACTATCCTAAAGCCACACCACCTCATCACACAAGGACAAGCCATGTGTCAACTAAAGAATGTGCTATTGAACTAAAATTGCAAGTCAAGGGGATAAATTCTTCAACCAAGTGTCCTGCGATGGATCATCATCTGCCACCGCCCTGTTTCAAACTCCATGTAAGCTTTGTAGTTAATCAGTTTCGATGATTGCATTATAGAATGCCTATTTGCTTAGCAAAAATTTGTCCTTCCCTTATTGCCGTCACTTTCGATACCAAAAGCAGAAAACAGAGGATTTGTTTTCCTTGTCATAGCACCTGTCATCTGCCCATATGAATCTCCTAGAACAACTCCCAACCCGGTCACCAGAGTATCCTTTTCTGAGCTGCGTCTGCGTTGATTTTAAAAACACCAGCAGATGGTGGTCTCCACCTAGTGGGATACATTGTATTCATGCCTCCCTCTAAACATTTGGCCTCCTCAAATTCTTGTAAATAATGAGAAATGAAGCCGCCAATCTTACCAGCGTCCCAGACTTGTTTGTCAAACTTGAATTTGTTTCCACTACTCCACATTGCCACATCTTCTAGACTCCCCTATCCCCACTAACTCATAAATATTCATAAACCATTCAAAACCGAAGTTTTCACTTACCTCATAAGCCGCACTCAAGCAAGAAGTCAAAAGCCTCAAACAACCTTACAAGGACAACTGGGAATGACTTGATGATGAACACAATCCTTTATTGGTCACCATACGACAAGTACCAATCCCTAGGAATGTTAAACTTTCCTCGGACACATATGATGGCAAGATTGATCTAGCAAATCATCTGAACCATTTTTGGACGTTTCATAACTTGCATGATATCTTAGATGCAGTATAGTGCTGCATATTCCTAACAACGCTTCCTGGCCGGGCATGCAAATGGTGGTACTCCTTTAACCCAGGATCCATCACAAACTTCGATTAGCTAGGCAGAAACTTCCTCGCCCACTTCAGCAGTTGTAGGACAATGAGTAGAACCTCCGTTAGATTAATGCGAACCCAATAAAATCTAAAGGAAACTATAAGAGACTATGTGAAGTGTTTAATGTCGCCACCCCTAAGTTGCGCAATTTGAACGATCAGTGGGTCATACAGGCCTTCATATCAGGTATCTAGCACAAATACTAAAAGTATGCACTCATTGACGCCCAGTCGACCAAATTGTACTAGCTTTACAAGAAGACACAAAATATGCGGAGGTGAGGAGATTGAGATCACTAGTCGAAAAGCCAAGCAATGGGAAAGAAAGCCAAAAGGCGATCGTCACGGTAGAACAAATAGAAGAAACGAACACTATAGTCCTAGGCAATCGAAAGATAGCAAGCTAAGCCAATCATAGAATAATCACTTGTAGAGCAAAAAAAGAGACTAGACCCCACCCTATACAAAATATGATTCACACACCTCTTTCAATGTCAGCAGGACTTATATCCTCAACACCATAGTGAGAGATGGCTTGATTGAAAGACCCTTACCGATGAAAGGCAAACGAAGCAAAAAAGACCCCAAGAAGCATTACAACTTCCACATCGAATAGGCCATGTCATTGAAGATTACATTAGCCTAAAAAATACAATAAAATCTTGGTACGTAAATGGCCGATCAAACAATTCATCAAAAAAGAGACTAATGCAAGAGATATAATGGGATCACCCAGCAAGCAACGGGACAATGTGGCTAATAAACGTTCAGTTATTAGGGAAATCAATGTTATTGTGGGCTCCACAGAGGAATGGGCTGCTAACAAATCAAAAAAAAGTCCCACTTATAAAGTATCATGGCCATAGATACAGCCCCCAAGTGATTAAAGCAAAATGGCTGGGAGATCATTTTTACAGAAATAGATTCCTATCTCCTATTAGACAAGGGAAATAACCCTATTATTATATCCACTACCATTAGCAATTACCAAGTCAACTGGATTTTGATCAATAATGGTAGCAAGTTGAAGTTTTACGATGGGACGCATTTTGCAATATGGGGTTCAAAGATAAAAACTTAATGTCGTCATCCTTAACTTATGGGTTCATCAACCAACCAATCCCTGTCAAAGGGACAATCACGCTACCCATCACTTTAAGGGATGGCGAGTACAGAATAACCACCATGGTTCACTTACTTATAGTAGACCAACTCTTTGCCTGCAACGTCATATTAAGAAGGCCTCTAATGAAAAAGACCAACATGATTGCGGTAGTGTACTGCCTTATTATTAAGTTCCTTACCCGACATTAATTGGCTATATAAGATCCAATCATAAAACTGCTCGACAATGCCACCTCCTATTGATTGAGCTCGTCTTGAGACAAGCACCATGCACAACAGTATGACAAAACAACACAACAAAAATGGCAGTGAACGTGATCACGCCAACCCAGCCACAGGCTCATACATTTGATATTTTGGATGTCAGAGATGGATTCGACCACTACAAACCATTGCCAACCAAAGAAATAAAAAAATAGCCTTGTATGAAATCAAACCCTAAACTATCCACTAGCATAGGTGTTCCACTTAGCCAGCAAGAAAAGAGACTTTTAGCAAAATTCTTCTCGAAAAATGCAGGTGTCTTTGCCTAGTCAGCAACCAATATGCTTGGAATCGACATAACCATCATAATACACTCATTCAACATTGTTCCAAAAGCATTACTATTCTAGCAAAAAAATGTCATTTTACCTCGGAACATCTTAATGCTATAAGAGAAGAAGTGGACAAGCTCCTAGCAGCAAACTATATCCGCTACGTGGGCAAGCTAGTTAATGTTGTTATGGTCAAAAATGCAACCGAGAAAAAAAGATGTGCATTGACTTCATAGACCTCAATAAAGCCTACCCCAAGGACAGTTAGCCACTTCTAGCTATTGATCACGTGGTTGACAACTCTGCTAGCCATAAAATTTTGAGTTTCATTGATGCCTTCTTTGGTTACAATCAAGTCAAAATAGACCTTGTAGACCAAGAAAAAAAGACATTCATCACAGAAGATGGCATCTTCTGTTATCAGGTCATGCCTTTTAGCCTAAAGAACGCAGATGCCACAAATCAGCAGCTGGTTAGCAAAATCTTCAGATGTCAAGTATAACAGGCCATGAAAATCTACGTGGATGATATGCTAGGTAAAAGCCCTTCTATCTAATAACACATTAACGACCTAACAGAAACCTTCTAGAGTTAGGAAATACAACATGAAGCTTAGTCCGTTAAAATGTGTTTTCAAAGTAGCTACAGAAAAATTCTTAGGCTTCATAATATCCTCCCATGGTATAAAGGTGAACCTAGAAAAAATAAGCATCATACTTAAAATTAACTTGTTAAAATCGAGCAAGGATGTACAACGGCTGATAGGTAAAGTTGTCACATTAAACAGTTTTATTTCTAAGTCTACTGATAAATATTTACTGTTTTTAAGCTGCTTAGGGGAGCACCTAGGTACAAATGGACGGATGAATGTCAACAGTCCTTTGACAATTTGAAGAAATATCTTTGTTCGCCGTCATTGCTTTCGAACCCTAAGCATAACGAGTAGTTATTCATCTATCTAACTACTTCGGATGAAACCATTGCCATTTTTTTGGTCAAAGAAGAAGCCAAAACGTAATACCCTTTTATTATATTAGTAGAGCACTCCAAGCCAGTGAAACAAATTATACCAAGATTAAAAAGCTAGTATACACCTTTTTTATGGCCTCAAGAAAGCTCAAATAGTATTTTCACGCGTATCTAATCACCATCCTTACAGATTAACTGCTTAAAGAAGTTCTATTGAAAATAGACTCAGCCAAACAAATTATCCAATGAAGCATAAAATTCAACGAATTCAACCTTAATTATAGCCTCGAAAAGGTAATCAAGGCACAAGCCTTGGTCGACTTTTTAGCCGAATGCTCATTCATGTTTTCCAAGGAAGCACCACCAGCACAAAATGCATCAGTCCCTACACAACTTGGTCCTGCAACTATAGGGCCAGAAGAACATTCCCCAGATAATAGCCAAACTGATTGTTGGACAATTTATGTTAATAGATCATTCAGGAGAGACGAATCAGGAGTTAAAGTCTTGTTCCTCGACCTGAAGGGTCAAGAATAGTAGTACGGTACCGATTGTTGGACAATTTATGTTAATAGATCATCCAGGAAAGACGAATCAGGAGTTAGAGTCTTATTGCTCGACCAAAATGGTTAAGAATAGTAATGTAGTTTGTCCTTCCACTTCACTACCTTGAACAACGCTGCAAAATATAAAACGCTGAACGTCGACATAAAATTAGCAAAAGCCTTGGGAGCCAACTGCTTCATTGCCTACACGGACTTGCAATTGGTGGCCAACTAAGTTAACAAGGTAAATTAAATCGAAAATGAGTTGCTGGCCAGATACCATGGCATAGTCACGGGGTTATGCAGATCTTTTAACCATATAGCCATCGAATGAATCTTTCAATAACAGAATATTAAGGCCTATTCTTTATCCAAAATAGTGAACAGAATAGAAATTTCTGCCAAAGGTCAAGTCTTACTTGAATGCACTTCGACACCAAACTACGATAGCTACATACACGAAATATTAACAGACTGCAAGGAAAATTAGATGATCCCCATTATCTCTTTCCTCAGGGATAACACTGCACCTGCTGATCCGTTGTTATGAAGGTATCTGGAAAAAAAGGTTACCGGCTATGCCATTATTAACAATACACTACGCAACAAGTCCTTGACTTTCCTCCTACTCAAATGTTTGGCCCCAAAAGAAGTGAATTATGTCTTAAGTGAAATTCATGAAAGCGTTTGTGGCAACCATTTGGGAGGCAGAACCTTAGCACAAAAAGTTTTCAAATAGGGTTTGTCTGGCCAACTATGAAAAAATTGCAATTGACTTGGTCAGAAAATGTGAAAAGTGTCAACGATTTGCCAAAATACACTTTTAACGCGCAAAAGCACTAAAGCATGTCTTTAGTCCATGGTTGTTTTGTGTTTAGAGGATCAATATTCTAGGCCTATTTCCATTGGCAACATCACAATGAAATTTCTTGATTGTCACATGCGATTATTTTACCAAACGGGTAAGCAGAACCCGTCGCAACCATCACAGTCAGATCCATGGAAAGTTTTATTTGGAGATATATCTTTTGCAGATTTAGAATCCCCAATGTGCTTGTAATCGATAATGGGAAACAACTTTTAGTCGACAAATTAAAAGATTTATGCACAAGATTCCATAGTAACCTGGTCCACACCTCAGTAGCCCACTCCCAATCCAATAGCTAGGTAGAATCCATGAATAAAAACATTTTGCAACTGCAAAAGAAAAAATTAGATGATGTAAAGGGAGCATAGGCAGAAAAAACACCAAGAATTCTTTCGATGATTAGCATAATAGAAAATCAAGCCACTAGAACAACACCCTTTAGCCTAGTCTTTAGAACTAAGGCAGTCATTCCTGCTGAAATTAGAGTCAACAGCATCTGGATAGAAAATATCAATGGCCAACTAAATGACAAGCACCTAAGAGCAAACCTAGACCTATTAAAAGAAGCAAGAGAAGAAATAGCAATCAGAATGGCGATCCTCGCACAACAAGTTTCCAAGTATTACAACAAAAGAGTTCGCAATAAATAATTCAAAGTGGGTGACCTGATCCTATGAAGCTGTAAAGTAGGTCAACCGACCAAAAAACAAAAGATGTTATCCCTAAATTAGGAAGACCTATATCCAATATCTAAGGTCATTGGATTTGAGGCATACAGGTTAGTGGATAGAATGGCAAAATAGTTCCCAACACTTGGAATGTTTTGCACTTGAAGAAATACTACCTGTAAAGTCCTTTCAAAATGAAACATGCCCCTCTTGATCGAAAGAAGCACCACTCTATCATATACAATAATAAAAAATGTGACATCAAGTCAGCCACCAGCCATCAAAATGACCACTAAGGTCTTTTCTCGAAATCTCACAAGTGATACCAACTCACTCACTGGCCATCCAAACAACCATCGAAGTATTTTTTTTTTCGAAATCTCATAAATGACACCAAGTCACTCACTAGCTGTCCAAACAACCACCGAGGTCTTTTTCTCGAAGTCTTACAAGTGACATTAAGTCACTCACCAACTATCTAAACAACCGCTAAGGTATTTTCTCACAAAGATTTTTCTCCAAATCTCACAAGTGGTACCAAGTCACATATTGACCGTCAAAACGGCCACATATATGTTTTACCACAAAAGTGACACTAGGCCACTGAATATGACCACACAACAAAAAGGTGACCCTAGTCATAAAAACCTAACTCAAACACGACTAATAAATAAAATTCCTTAACTAATCAACATAATTACTTATGCAATAATACCAAATTCCTTAGGCAACACATACCAAAATTACTTCCAAAACTGAACACCATAAATTATGATCTAGCGAAGAAATAATATGTATTTACAAACTCATTCTACACAAAAAAACAAGTTCTCTCTGGTATCATAGATAGCCTGTTCAACTTGCTCACCGGCTTTGTCCCTAGATCCTTCGTCAACCTCAGTCTTTTCAAGAGTAGGAGTTATAAAAGCTACACCCCTTACTTGCCCTTCTTCAACCTCCTGTTGACTTGGCATAAACAGTTAAAATCCTCAAGAGGTAAGCATAACCTTCCCAGAGCAACAGCTCTCAAATCCAGGGGATTTCGTAACAATTGTACCCCATAAAGAGCACTTCGCCTATATGCATCCACAACTACAAATAACTTGTCGAAAACTTGTTCCTCTTGATTTTTTACTTTAGCCTGATGAAAGGTTTGCATCTTACTAAGTTAGAAATCCTAGACTTCGCAGCCACCAAATTTGCATCACAATCCTTTAACTATTTTGCAAACTTAGCAATTGTTCCCTTTATTTTCTTGAGTTTTTGTGATCAATCGATGATTTTAGAAACGTGTTTTTCTTCAATCTCCTTCAATGAAGCTTTCAGTTTGGCATTTGCTTCATTGACCTTCCCACAATTGGTCATCCAACTTCATGATCTTGGTTGCTTATCGGTTGAACTTCTCCTCCAGCTCGTCATCTGGCGTTTATAAGTTATCTGGCAAAGAATCACTTACAACCAATAACACACGTCTTAGCATAACACCATCAACTGCAGCAAGCAAACACGCTATCTAAACCATAACCATTCTACTTCTATTAAGGTCATTAATGTTGCATTCAAATTTTGTGACAGAACTCTCTTGTTTAAAAAATCATGGTCCACAAGGGCTACCTCTCTTACTGGCCATTTGAAAGCTAATTCAAAGTCTGACACTCTCTCTTCTCTTAAGAGCAAAACCCTAGTTTGACTACCAACACTTAACACACAAACACCAAGGCCGAACGAGTTGATGGGTTGTCTATTATCCCAAACAGCTAAAGGGCACTTTATTGACAAGAGCTATCACGTTACCAGAACCATTCGCCAATGCTCAAAGTAGAAGGTGTCACAGGTACTATGACAGTAGTAGAAGATGTCATCGCATCCAAAAAAGTGACACCAAAGCTCTCGCCTCCTTATCCTTCCTCGCCAATGCTTTTTTTCCCATGGGTACCTTGACCTATTCATTCTAACTCTTATGTTTGCCCTTGTGCTGGCGAGTAGTAGCCGTTTCCACGGTCGCCTGTTTAACTGCATAATCTGCCAACACTAATTGTATCGAATCCATTCTTGTAAAATAGTAAACTTGCATAAGATTATAATAACCTGACTAAATTTAAGGTTACAAGTAAGTACCCTCTTCAATTGGAGGTGGATGGTCGATCCGGCACAGTCTCTCTATTAAGAAGACTTGTGGAAGACTCTCAACCTATTCCTATCCCCTCATCGATATTTTGCTCATCGGTAGACTCCATAGTCCCTCCAGGCTCTCCTATTACATTTTCTAAAACCTTTTCTATAGTAGTATCACCTGCATAGCGTCAAACCATTGTCAGCCATAAACATGCCTACCAGATCATAAAGTACAAAAACAAAATGCTCACAAGCCATGCCCTTTGCGCCTTTAAAAGATACCACTTTTTTTGCTTCCCCCGAATGCACACCAAGCCCTCTCAAACATCCGACAAAACTCGACCTAAACAGTACCTATGAACATTCTGCAACGTCATGTACCTTTCATATCTCACTTGGTTGCCTTTAAAGAACTCCACTTGCTCTCACTCTTGTTTATCAAGGGTTGGCTTCACATTACCACTGACGATCTGTGGCTCCATTCTACTGGGAAGCCTCATTCTATGCCTATTCTTTTTCGAACCATGAAGTACTGATCCTTCCTTAAATAGGCACTCAAAGGAAAGTCGACCACCAACTTTCTTCCCCTTTTTGCTTGAATAAAATACAAGCATGGTTCACTACATTTCAAAATATTTAACTCCTTGAACGCTTCCACAAAAGGTATCCAACCTTTCTCTTTGCATGCCAAGAAGTACGTAACTATGATCGCCCATAAGTTTGGCTTCAGCTGAGTTGGCAACATGAGGTATCTCTTTAACAGCGAACAAAAGAAGGGCTCCAGAGGTAAATAAAAATCCCCTTGAATATGTGCAAGTAGAATGTCGCACCATCCCCTTTAACACACGTCACCTTTTGCTTTAAAAGCGGCTTTGAGATTCCATATTCCCTCATATCCATACCTCGATTATGCATCCACTAACGTATGGCGATAGAACACCCAATCCTCTTCACAGGTTCAATATCTAAGTCTTCTACCTCCATTGCATTATCCGTACTATCTATGATCTTTTTCAGCATCTGACTAATCTTAATAGTCGATGAAATGTCCTACAGAATCAATATGTCGAGTGACCTTGGATACTCAACATTATATGCCTTACCTACTTGCTTGCCTTCTGTCTCGCTACTGAACTCTGATCCATCACATTACCGATTAGCACTACTAGGTGACTAGCAAACTGATCAAAACCCTAAGTAGCCTCCCCACTCAACTCTTTATTTCCTACTTAGAACTCTCTAACATACCTTTTTTTAGCAACCGACTTAATAAGCATACAGTGCTCTTCCTTTACCATCCACCCCAAAAATACGAAATAGTCTCTGAAACTATACTATAAAAGATTAAACAAGCTAGATAGTTGAAAATTTACGTAGCACCTTGCTTTTCTATATTGGCATGCATGCAAATTTGAAGATCTTACCCAACTTTCACCCCAACACTAAACTCTGCACCAACTAAATAACCTTCTAACTGCAACCACAAAAACAAAGTCAATAAAAACCTCCACCTAACTTAATACCAACAAATATTCAATGCAATAACTCTAAAGCCACTCACAATGAAAAAAAATGAAAAACCAGAGCAGAGTGCAAATAAGAGCAGTGCAAGAAGAAAAGAATCGTGCCTTATGGCCTACAAAAAATGAAAGCAGTTTTTATAGGGCAACCTAAAAAACTGTCGCCTTAAATAACCATCAGAACCTGCGCTCAAAACATGCCCTTAAAGCATACTTCGTGCGCCACATGTCATGCGATGGTTACTCCTCCTTTCTACCGCGATGTATTTATGACAGTGGCAACTTACGCTCTGTACATTTAAATTTTGAATTTTAAACTCTACACATGTAATGGGCTAGCTCTTCCCGCCATCCTTTAATAGCCCAAACAGCACTAAGGACCAAACCTGGTCATTTTATAATTGCCTTTTGCCCTAGAGGCAATTGTTATACCTTTTGACACGTCGATTGATCATATGTACCATTGCCCAAATAGCACTGCACTCGTCGAAGCGACCAAGTCTTGATTGTCAAATAACAACATGGCTGCCTAATGACAGCTTGATCCTAAATCAAATGCCTCCTTCTGAGTAGTCGTCGACTATCATTGATGAATTCAACTAAAAGACGTGGTAGCTCAACAGCTAGTCCTATGCCAGTCGCATTTCAAAAATATCACCTGATAACATATCCTCTAATAACATCTATAAAAAAATCAGTAAAAATTAAAGTAAACCAACTCTCTCTTGTCCGTTTCCATTCTTCTCTTTCACCCACTGAAAACTGATCAAGAATATAATAACATAAATGTTGTGCAGTTACCAATATTTTTATCATCACTAATAAAACTTCAACAAAATCACGGGAAAAAAAAGAATGATAGGTAAAAGTACGTAAAAAAACATATAATAATATGTTGACAACTAATTTTTTAATCATTTATTCTTAACATTATTATAAAAGAGAAACATTTAGTGTATTTTAGCACAAAAGGAAAAGAAATATTTGCAATTTATTAGTTTTAATTTTAATTTTAAATTTTCAAATTTTAATTAATTGAAAAACATATGAAAATTTTTGAGAGCATCCACTTGTCAACATTATAAGCTATACACGGGATATTTTAATTTTTTATCAAAAATTTTAATTTTTATATATTCATATAAAATTTATATAATAAATAATTTAAGTAATTTGCAAAATAATAAAAATGTTTTTCATTGAACTTTATTAATATATAGTTTCTCTTTTCGAAGATTTATTTTTAGATCATTAATTAATAAAATGTGCAAAGATTGAAATTAAGATAATAAATTTTTGTGCCTTTTCGTATCTTTACCATTTTACCGAAATTGAATGGTCATTAGATATGAAAAATTTTTTGAAATAAATTCAAATGAAAATATCATAAAAATTTATTTTTAATTATCAATTAATAAAATGTGAAAATATTAAAAATTAATAAAATATAATGTAACAAAATTTTGTTTCTTTTTGTATTTTTACAATTCAACTTAAATTGAATGATTATTAGAATATAAATGAATTTTAGAATAAATTGAATATGAAAAGATTGAAATTAGTACAATGATATCTTATAAATTTTTCTGTTTTCTTAGCATTTTAATTAAATTCGGTGATACTAAAATAAGAAAAGTTAAAACTTTTTATTTTTTTATATAATTTTAATTGTTTATTTCCAAAATCATTAAATGAAAGATTTTGAAAATATGAATATATTAACTTTTTCATATTTGATATTTTATTAATTTACTTTAAAAAAAAAACAATTTAGACTTGAAAATATTAAAATTGAAATAATAAAACTTATCACAATTTATTTTTTTTTTAATTTTTTGTTTTTAAATGATTAAATGATAAATTTAATATTTATACTTATTTATGCAAAAACTTAACTTTA
>JBBYHO010000021.1:10592773-10609780 GCA_038382025.1 Adansonia gregorii
AAAAAAAAACTATTTATATTAAATGAAAATTATTTATTTAATTTATTTAAAGACACTGACAAAATGGATTCCAGTAATAAATGCATAAATTAAAAGAAAATCGTAATGAATGAGAAATGTGAGGAAAAAAGATTATTGCAAAGGTTTCCCAGCTTCCCTGTTAATTGTTTTCCTTGAAAAAGAAAAACCGCTTTTAAGCTTATTCCATCTTTTCATTGTTTGTTTTATTTTTTTATTTTTGTCTCCAGTGTCCAGTATGCCATTTTCCATTGTTCCTATCTCTTCACGTCACGCTATTTCACAATACTATTACTAATCCATTTTTCTTCCTCGTTCTATAATAAATATATAAATATTCTTCGTCGAATCAGTTCTCACGATATATATATATATATAAATGGAAAGAGAAGGATCCCTGGCTATAAGTTGAAAAACTAAATCTAAAATCTCACTACAAACCCTCCTTTTTCTGCGAATCTCTAGCGCTCCAGTGGTGGTGGTGTCCATGGCGATTGCAGCGGTAGCTGTCATCGTCCCGTTGGGCATTCTTTTCTTCATCTCCGGCCTTGTTGTCAATCTCATCCAGGTTCTTTTTTGGGTTTTAGTTTGTTGATAGATTTTCTTTTGTTCCAACTTCTTAAGGGATCTGCTTCATGTTTTGATTTGATTAAGTGGGTTATTTTTCTTTTCTTAGGTAATTTTTGTTTTCTGGGTTTCTATTCTTTTTTTTTTCAATGTTACTGTGGTTGCGTTACAGAGAATGCCTGTCAATGGTTTTTTTTCGGTTTCTTTTTTATTTGATACATTTTGAGCTTAGATTATTAATGAGCTTGCATGTACAACTGGGTTTCGAATCTAATTTACTTCTTAGCTAATAAAATTAAGGAAAAAGATCGAATTGGGATCTTTAGGTTTCAGCTTGATGCAACCTTCTGCTTTTGTTAGCATGTTTGCTTGCTTTCTTTCATGATACCATTTTAATGCTAAAAATGAGATTTAAGAGTCCATTTTTGTTTTTTGTTTTTGTTTAAGAAACCAGAATTTACTGTGTTAGACCAAGTTGGTTCAGCTTGATAAATTGGATGATACATAAATCTTGTTTTTTTTTTTTTTCTTTTTAAATCTCTTCGTCAGTGACCATTTTTCATGTTATACAATAAATGTGATGCTTTTTTTGTTTCTCTCCCTCTCCAGGCAGTATGCTTCGTTCTCATTCGGCCACTATCCAAAAACACTTACAGAAAGATCAATAAGGTGGTGGCAGAGTTGTTGTGGCTGGAACTCGTTTGGCTTGTTGATTGGTGGGCAGGAGTTAAGGTGTTAACGAGCTTCTCTATTTCGTTGTTTAAAAATCATATGTTTAGGCTTTCACTTTATATTACTTTTTGGGCATTTTTGAAGATATAGTCTAATGCTTAAAACCTTTCTGTGATAGTATAGATGCTGAAACCATTTCTGAGACCGCAGTTTATTATGATCGAATGCCTAAATGTTTTATACTCCCATTCCCAACTATACTTTCAAACAGTGAGTCTCACAAATAATCTTACATGCTACGCACCAAGAAATAGAACCCACCTGAAGGCTTTCAATGCCTTCTCTGGGACTCTGAATGTTGCATTATTTTCATTCTAAGAATATGAATGTAAATTTTGCAATCTCAACTTGAGATAGGTTGTTGCTTAGATAAAGGTAATAGAAAATGAGATTGTTGTTTATTGTCAAACTTTACATTCCTCCAGTGACCAGTAATTTCCTCTTTGCTTGTAGACTTTAGTTGGTTGAAAGCCTTTTGTCCAACTAGTATTTTTGATGTCCATAGGCTTAAAGATTGGGCAGTTTCAGTTCATCTAGATAATTATGCAAATATGACTTGAACTGGTATTATAAATTTTCCATCTTCTCTAAGGGCTGATAGATGTTCCTAAATGGTAATTGAGTTGTTAATTTTTGGCTGAGTTAGTGAGCCAACTTCTATTATGGTAGAAAAAATTGGCACATGACATGAATGTCATGGCTTAAGTAGCCTCCTAAAAATGAGCTTTTGATCTTTGGGACATTTTATCTGCAGATTAAAGTGTTTGCGGATGATGAAAGCTTCAATTTAATGGGTAATGTCAATCTCCTTTTCTAAGGAACTTATAATCGGTGCTTAAGTTATATGGATAATTGGCATTGTTCTATTCCACACTCTTCTTAATGGTGTACTTATCATCTGATGTTTTGGATTTTTTAGGTAAAGAACATGCCCTTGTCATGTGCAATCACAGAAGTGATATTGATTGGTTAGTTGGATGGGTTTTGGCACAGGTCTGTAATTAATGTATTCCAACTCAGAAATTTTTGCATATTGTTTAGTTGAGATGTGCATTCAAAAAATATATTTTTTGCAATACTTGGAAATTTGCTATTTGGCATTCTAACTTCATGTATTTGTCTCTTAAAATGCTTTGTGTGGTAAAGATACTATTGAATTTGCTTTTGACAGAGATCAGATTGTCTTGGCAGTTCAATAGCTGTAATGAAGAAATCATCAAAATTCCTTCCGGTACGTGTTGGTGTTATACATTAGAGGTTTCAACTGTCAACAGTGAGATTGTGTTCACGATGAATTCTTTTAGTTTCAGTTGTTATTTACGCTTAGTCTTCAATTTCGAATGGTATTACCTGATGACCATGCCATGTACATGTAATTTTCATACACATTTGCATATGCTTCAGACCTCCAGTGCACATATTCATGTATGTGGACGTGTCAGATGTGATTAGCTAATTTGGTAATTATGTCAATGTGCAGCAAGTAAACATAAGTGCTATTTTATTATTTTTAAAAGAAAGAAAACTGAGATGACTGGTGAGACACTCTGATAAAAATTCCTCTGTTTTATTTTATGTCACACTCTGATCAAAATTGAGATGATTGTTCTTTTGAAAATCTTGTATTTTTAGTTAAGAGTTCAAAGTTTTGCTTGCATATCGTCTATAAAGTGAGTGCGTCTAAGTGAGGAGTGATGGTCTTTATATTTTCTGAAAGATGGTAATATTTACTCATGAATTTATCTGGATGATTCAGAAGCAGTTCTCCTGTTGAAATAGAAGTATTAGTTTTTCTTTTACCTGAACTAGAATATTATGAAACAAATGCTATTATGTGCCTGGTGCAGTTAATTTTGTACTTGATGGTGAAATCCAAGTGTCAGTCTTTCTTATGATAGGTGATGCAGTGAAGTGATTGATGAGTAGTGTTCTTTTTGCCTTAAGTGCCTTTTGGGTGTCTTTCTATGTTGTGTTTTTACTGCATACATGCAATGTCACTTTTTTAATTTGTTTATTTGAGAAGCAAACAGGTTTATACTTTTGTGTACCTATGAAGAATAAATTCATCTCTGACATGTGCAGGTCATAGGTTGGTCAATGTGGTTTTCTGAGTATCTATTTTTGGAACGAAGCTGGGCCAAGGATGAAAACACGTTGAAGGTAGACGTTTGTTTCTAATTTTGTAGATGCATGTGTCAAGAATTACATATTGATACATATACATGACTATAAATACTGCTCTATTTACTTGCGTTTTTGTGCATGCTTGTTTTCAAACTATCCTTATTGATCTCATTCAAATCTTGTGGATTTGCAGGCAGGTCTCCGACGTTTGAAGGACTTCCCACGACCCTTTTGGTTGGCACTTTTTGTAGAAGGAACTCGCTTTACGCAAGCAAAGCTTCTAGCAGCTCAAGAGTATGCGACCTCACAAGGATTGCCTGTACCTAGAAATGTTTTAATTCCTCGTACAAAGGTCAAATTGTTGCTGCTTCCATTTTCTTGAATTCCTTGTCACCTTTTTTTCTAGGTGCATTTCTTTTGTTTTTAGAAAAGGGATACTAGGTACCTGAATTTAGATTTTGGTACTTAAGTTGATAACTTTCTTTTGGTGTAAGAGTTATAATATTTCAGTTTGTTTACTAGGTAGATTTGGTTGCAACCTCCTGCTAACACTAACGTTCTGGCCAATGCCAGTTTGTTGCTGCTTCGTCAACCGTGATAGATCTGTGCAACGTCACATATGCAGCCAGTCTTATAATTGAGAGTGTTATTTTTCTTATTTTTAATATTGAAGTTTGGAATGAAAACCATATGCCTGACATATCAACATTATTTCTGCTGCTTCAGGGTTTTGTTTCAGCTGTAAGTCATATGCGTTCATTTGTTCCAGCCATTTATGATATGACAGTGGCTATTCCAAAAAGCTCACCTTCACCCACAATGCTTAGACTTTTCAAGGGCCAATCTTCTGTGGTAAGTAAGATTTCAAGCTAACTGTGTAAAGCAAGTTAAACATCATTGCATTATTATGTATTGATATGAATGTGAACATTGCCCTCTCTTTGTCTCATATTGATAAGTCCTTGGAGAATTTGTTCCACATCTCCTTAAGCCTAGAAGATCTTGCTTCTAGATTATGCATTGGAAATATTAATGCTTCTGGGTTTAAAGGCATAACATGCTGTCAAATATAAAGGGTCAATGACAGCACAAAGTAAAAGGGCATACGTCATAATTTGTTCACATCTTTTGTCTGATCTTTTAGAATCCATGGAGTGAAAGCCAAAAGTATGTTGGTCATTGGCATGTCAAGAATCATTAACTAGTTGCTTACTTTATGGCAGCTTGAATTTTTTGAGTTGCTAGGTTTATATGAAGCGACTAACTGAGGATTGGTCTTAGGTTCATGGTGCAAAATTATTTGCATTCCCCTTTTCTTTTCCTATGGTTGAAACATATGTCATTTTGAGGTTATGATGATAAAACCTGCTAATGTCATTGATCTCAAATATCTTAGTTGATAATTGAACGACTAACTGTTCTGTTGGGTTCATTCAATTGCTGAAAACATACTGTTCTTGCTTGCAGGTGCATGTACATGTCAAGCGGCATCTTATGAAGGAACTGCCTGAAACAGATGAAGCTGTTGCACAATGGTGTAAAGATCTGTTTGTGGAGAAAGTGAGTATTATACATCTGGTATTGTAGCAAGGTGCTATTCTAGATGGTCTTTTATGCATGTCTGAAACAATCTTTATGCTTGGAAAGGAAAAGAAGGATTATTGTAACCTTGACAGAGTTGTGTATCTTTGTCATTTTATTTTATTTTTTTTCATGATTAATGACGTTTGTTTTTGTGCATGCAGTAGTTCACGCATTAGTTTCCTATTTATGGTTTTGTCTCTGTTTGATTTCTAATATAGGACAAGTTGTTGGACAAACATATAGCTGAGGACACTTTCAGTGACCAACCAGCACGGGATATTGGTCGGTCGATTAAACCTCTTTTGGTGAGATTTCTCATGTAAAATTAACCGATCTTCTTTTTTATTTTCTTCAATGGCTGCTGTATTCTCATTTTTTTGGTATTGTAAGAGTTGCTTCTGGAACTAAATATGATAATAATATTCTTATTCTTGGATCAGGTTGTAACTTCTTGGGCATGTCTTTTGTCTTATGGAGCTCTCAAATTTCTGCAATGGTCTTCACTTTTATCCTCATGGAAAGGGATTGCACTGTCAGCTGTTGCATTGGCCATTGTTACAATCCTCATGCAAATCTTGATTCTCTTCTCTCAGTCTGAGCGATCAACTCCTGCCAAGGTTGCACCAGGGGAGCCCAAGAGCAACAGGGACAGTTCCAAGGCGAGACAAGACAAACAGCAGTAGGTCAAGCTTCCTCGCGAGATATCCGTGTGGCAGGAAGCTCATCTGCAGCCATATATCCATAAACCTAAAATACATTAGCGCATGTTTCGCTTTGATTTAGGCATCGGTCTGTTTTCATTTTTATTTTCGTTTTAGACTTGTTTCAAGCAAATGTCTTTTGGTCATCTCATCAGGTTGAGGCAAGTTTGCATGCATATTATCAATTCTCTGTTCTTCTCTGTTAAATTAGGTTTGAATAGACAATTAGTTAAAAGGGCTGTAGCAGCAATGTTTGCATTAGGCTTAGAGCCCAACCCGGTCTTACATTTCGATTTGTCTCATTTATTTAGTTGATACAGACAGGAGGGTTCTGGGCTGTTGAAACATTTTAAAAATATATTAACATGACTTAATTGTTGTCTGCCATTTTTATGCTTTCATTCTTTGTTGCTGCTGGCTGAAACCCATTTTCTGAAATTCAAAATTACGCTTTATATTTCATTTTTTTTTGGTTGCAGAGGAGGATTTGTCATTCATTTCAAGTATTTTTTGTTTTTCTCATTTGAGACAACAAATGATTATGGAATAAGTTTGCAAATCATTATTGAGTGATGAATTAATAAAATCGTTTTCCATGCAATGCTGGGTAATATATTGCTTACACATGTCAAATTCCATAAAAGCGAGTTCATATAACTGACATGTTCGGTAACACTGGCTTCTTGAAATGATTGCAGTTTCTTTCACAAAGGCGTTCATGCTTTGACTATCATTCCAGTTGTAAAAGCAGTGGCCGGGTCCCATGAAACTACGTTGCAGGCCACTTTCCTCATATTGGGCCTCATCGAGTCATGTTGAGTCTAGTCGCTTTTAGTGTGGAAAGGAGATTGAACTTAACTTGATTAGAATTTAATTAGAATTTGATTTGAATTTTATTATTATTATTCAATTTAGATTTAGATATGATCGCTTTTTTACGTAACAAACAAAAAAAAATCGATTTCAGCTCATTAGCTCAAGAGTATTAAACCCAAATTGATTTTTTTTTTCAAGCAAAATTTGGAACCGTTTGCCAACAAATGTGGGTTACATGATCTAGTCATACTGACCTTTGTGTCTCCGATTTTTAATCCTGGATGTTCACTTGGCTTCACCCCGTTATTCAAAGGACCTGTTTCTTTTGTTATATCATTTTAGAGCTGAAAGGACTAAGGTACATTTTTCTTCTCAATTTTTTTCTTTGATTTTCATTTTTACTTCTCTGAATCTTTCCTTTTTGGGTGTTTAAATTTATCTAAGTTTGACGGATTGTTTTGTTGGTGCCAAAAGGTTAGAGTCAGACTCTAGAGAGGAGTTGCATCATTATACACAGAGAACGGTTAAGGGAACCAAGAATTAGGTTCGACACTACACGAACGATTCTGACGCTGTAAACCCGAAAGAATGGACTGCTGGCTCTTCTGCTTTCGGAAGCAAGCAATGTCAGTTTTAAACAGCTTTCCCAAACTCAAATACATGAAGTGCAAGAATTATGACGCAAAAAATCCTGCTATCACCAAACCAGTTTTGGATTTGGTATCGCATGGTACATCTCTTCTTTCCCCTTCTTTTCTTTTTTCTTTAAAAATCTCTATCCCTGTACTTCTATACTGTGATTCGCTTAATAGATGGCAGTGATTTTAGATTTTATAACATGCTTTATTCGAGAAAGGACCCTTTGGATGAAGGTTAATACGTGGGGAGGTGAGGGAGGCTGAGAACCAGTCTTCTCAAGAATTGCTTATTCTGAGTCTGTTTCATGATCATTCGCTTACAGTTCTGAACTGATACCCAAGACATAACAAATGTTTAATGCATTAGACAATTGATAATCTGAAAAAGATAAGGGTCCATCTGGTTGTTATATTTTTTATTTTCCATTATATATATATATATTTATATATCACTGAATGATAACTAAATTGTTATATATATATTTTATTTGGTTGTTATATTATATATATATATATATGTATCATTGAATGATAACTAAATTATATGGATGACCTTCCGAAGAGACTTTAAATTTCCACCTCCTTTGCTGTTTGCATAGCTTATCATAAGGATGTCTACGAAAAAAAATCTGTCATTTCCTACTATTTAGGCGTTGTACCACGATGACATATGTACGTGTGTATATGATTTTGTAGTTATTTTTTTTTCTTTTATGTTCTAATTTCCTTGATTTGTTCAAAGTTCACTTAGAATTTAATACCTATAAGTATTCCATTTGGTCTTGGAGTTTTTCAATGATTGTTTTGTCCTTTGGATGAATTCACACAGTGATTCAGTGATTGCTTCATTCAATTTCTGTAATTAAGTTAGATGCTATAAACTTTTTTTTCCAACTTGGAGAACTTTTGGGCCTTAATGGTTCAATTCTTAAAATCCTGGTTGCTAATTGGAGAGTGGAATGTTGGTGCTATGGGAAAACGTTATTTAGAGGGTGCAAAATGACAGGCGTATTTTTTGGTGAAGTTGGATTTGGGATTAGAAGATGCCAATGATGCTTCTAGCTCTGAAGATGGTGTTGACATAGCTGAAATGGATACTCTTGAAACTGGCTTCATAGGACTTGAAGATACTGGTGCAAAAGTTGGTCAAAAGAAAGGGCAAGTGCCTCTTGAGTTCATGAAGTTGAAGAATTTGTTTCCGAGACCTCTCTTACTGTTAAAGGTATGATTCTTATTTATGCCAACATTTCTTGCATTTATTCATGGTTGCCTTTGTTTGCTATCATTTGGAGAAAAATATTCTTTTTAGAATTCTTATTTCAAATAAAAAAAATTACAGAATTTTTGTGGGAAAATCAGGTTCACTTTGCTTGATGATCGGTGGTATCCAACATAAAGGATTTGGAGAGAACATGGGTTAATTTATATTCTTCTTAGCATCCATTCTTTTATGTCTTATTAACTTTTGAGCTCCGACCAAGGGAGGTGATTCTGTAAGAACAAACATTCCATAATATTTCCTTATTCCTTTTCAAAACGGAAGAAGAGATTTTAATCAGCTTAGTCAACTCATTTACCCCCTATTGCATGTTGAGAGTGATGGCCGGTTTCATGCATTATAAATGATGGTATTGCATGATGAATTTGGTCTCATGCTCAAGCAAAAACTATTTAAACATGAATGTAACGAAAAATAAAACAAAATATATAAAAGAGGTGATCAGACCTTTCACAATCATACTTGTAAACTTTAATGCAATTGTATATTAAACATATGATTAAGAATCTTGCTTTAGCTTTTAGTTGCCGTAATCTAGAGTTCTTAACAGCCCAATATCCTTTGAACATTGAAAGCATTGTTGAGGTTGAGCTATCGAAGTGTTTGGCTTAAAGTGATCATCCACACAACCACACATGCTAAGACGTTTTTTTTTTTTTTTCCAGGTAGGGAATTCCTTTTTACTTGCGAAGTTACTCATGCTCATAATAAAAAACTTTTTCTTATCTTCACCTTTTTTTGCTGAAACTCACTAGAGATAACTTCTCTCTAAGGTTTGTGCTAGGATAGACGGCAAGACGTATAAAGGCTACTTTTCTTTCCTTGGCTAAATATGTTTGGAGAACTCTTTCCTCTACACTATCGTAGGAGACTAGGTCAAGAAAAATATGTGAATTATTTTCACACTCCTATGACAAAAAATGTGCTAGTACGATATAGTATATAAGAAAACAAATTTCTTCATACTAATCACTTAAGAAGTGTTACTAAGCAAGGGGCTTTATGTCCATGCCTTAGTCGAAACCTAACTTAAGATTTCTTCTTAATCATATTTTGACCCCTTGAAGTTAATTAGACATTTTAATTAAATCATTGACCTTTTAGCTTTTGGTTAATCAAGTCTTACTTAATTGAATCCTAATTTTAATCTGGCATTATGATTTAATTTATGATCCATGGGACTTCTACTATGTTGGTAATGAATATAATAAGAGTATGAGATTAACAAATGTCAAATAGTTATAGTTAATATCTTAAGCAGCATCTAGCAAGATATCATGACTATCCAAGTATTAGAGAGTCAAGATAATGTTAAAATGACGATGACCATGGTTTAGTGCCTATTCTTGAAATTTTTCCACATCGGTTCTTACAGGTTATGGTTAATCTTATGAATTAAAAAAAATGATTTCTTCTAAATTCATCTTGCTTTGATTGAAAATTTAATCAAGTTAACGTAAGTGAAGGATAAATGTATTATATCTCCTAATTTTAACTTGAAGTGGTGAATTCTCGTTATATTACTCATTTATCTTCTCATTCTTAATGCTAAATCTATAGCGCCATACCCAGGCTTCCTTTATTAGATCCCTTTCAGATGAAATTTGAGTATAACAATTCACATACAAGATAATTTGGCATCACAAGTTAAAAGGATCATTTACACAATTGACACATGAAAACGTTTTCATAGACATGATGTGCTAGGAAACTCAACGTTAAGCATATCAAGATATGCAATGAAAATCAATGTTACTCGTACTTGGGTGTAAGTTTCAGATATGGGTATGTGTTTGACATGGGTATGTTCAATTTTTTCAAGTTTTTTCATGTATTTGGAGGATCCTTGAAGGTCATATCTCTATGCTCATGTTGAAAATATGTCGGAAACATGTACGTCTAGAAAAATGATGAATCAAAGCAACATGAATGAAAATTATATACGTAAAGAAATAATAAATAGGGAAGCAACCAATTTTTTTTAGGATCAAGGTTGTGATGAGCAAGTGGTTACTAAACATTTAAAAATTTTTACATGTGCTTTAGGATCATACCTACTTAAAGACTCATAACTTTGAACATGTTGTTCCTTGGATGAATGCAGCAAGGAGTTGATAAAAAAAGACTTGTACAAGGTTACGGGTAGCACAAATGCACTGCCTCTAGTGGTGATCCACATGATTGAATGGATGAAGCTTTCTCAAGGCTTGGGGATTCACTAGTATAGCTATTAAAAACACATTCTTAATCAGGAGGTTATGTTTACTTTTTCAAGAGAACGACTGAACCTCTTTAGAGGAAAATTATTTCTCACAGGGTTTGAAAATGATGGAGGAAAGCAAGGAGAAGAGAAGGGGTATGACATCTTTGCTCTTCTTGGTCAAACCTCTCAGGGGTTTTGGTTTGTGTCATTTTTTTTTTTTCCCAAAAAGTGAATGTCACCTTGAGAACCTTTATGGCCGACCCTAGCTTAATGGTCAAACCTCTCACTCTAGTATTGATGATTTTGAGGGCACTTTTAGATTAGGGCTCAAGTGGGAGTTTATTGAGCGCGAGATTGGCTTCTATTTTTTAAAGGGTTTCTAGGTTAGGAAGAGAGTTCCAATCTGTGCTTTAAATGTGGAGGATGAGGTTTGTTTGAGTGATAAAGGACCAAGATAAGGATTCATTAGTGCTATTATAGGAAGCATTTTTGTTATTTGTGGGAGGGTCTCAGAGCATGTCTGGTATGGTATTTTTTTTGACCTTTTATATGCTTGAAGGTGAAGCTATACTGAGAGACCCGTTGTGCCCATCTAAGGAATTCAACATTAGGTCATCTTTTCTTCTTGCTAGTAATTATCTAGGAAAAAGCTGCCATGTTAGATTTCACCGTGAAGTGATGGCCGATGAGGTGGAACTCAAACTTTTGTATGCCATTTTTCACTTCAAGTATCTTTGAAAAAGTTGAGTAATAGTGGATCTGAATCTTTAAAGCGTCCACTTTGTATCAACATATTTGTTGTTTTCCGTTATATTTTTTAAGGACTACTACAGACCAGTATGTCACTTACGTCAATTTAGAGAAACTTTGTGCACTGTTCTCTTCACGAGGAGAATCTATAGAGTTGGGAAGACTTTATTCCCTAGTTTGAGCTCTTTAACACTGCTTTTGTCTGCTTATATGTCTACTGTTGTTAAAACTCTTTTTTTTTTTTTTTTATAGCATTTGTCTGAGAGGACTACATGTCTTCGCTAAGTTCGCGATGAATTCACTCATATAGTAAATAATTCCAAGGAACTATTAGACTTGTTTTTTTGTGAGGTTTTCTTTAGAAAATTGTAGAAGTTATTTGGCTATATGTGGCTGAGTGATGTATTGTCCACTTTTCAGATGCATGCCTTAAAAGTTGTTTTTTACTGTAGCAAGTTATTTTCTTTTATGAGAGCAGGATTCCATAAGCCTGGACTATTTATTGGAAGTTTTTAAAAATTGTTTATGACTTGTCTCATCAGGAGAAAATAGTAGAATATCATTAATGTATATGAGAGCATTTTCCAGAATAGGATTGAAAATCTTTGTCATTGCTTTTTGAAAAAGCAATGGAGTTGCCTTTAGTCTGAAGGACATAATTGTTCATTGGAATTGTTTTTGTGGAATGCAGAACTCTATTTTGTATCCTTTATTGGAAGGATTCCAAGCTGCCAAAAACCGGTTTTGAGGTCAAACCTGGAATTGGGTAAGTTTTCAAAAAAGGTTTTCCTGTTTGGTGACTGTAACTCAATGTTTGTATATCGTCAGGATTTATGACGAGTAATTTATCTTTTACTGTTTCTTGATTAAGGTGCGAAATATGTTTTAGGGTCCTAATTTTGTAATCTTCAATTGAGATGGAGATTTTAATGAGGCTCCTATTGTTGGATCAAGTATATATAGCGGAGTAGTGGTTTTTGGTTTTTGTTGGGTTTGAAAGAGGATGTCCACTAGTGTATCTTTTTGCCAATTGGTTGGTATCACTGTAGTTGGTCATGCTTAAACTTTTGTTCCCATTTCTCAGTTGAGCTGTCTCTTGGTTGTGTTTTGTATTGGGTTTCAATATTCAAAGCGGTTAAAAATGGTTTTGGTTGGAAATGGGTGTAGGCTGATGTAGGTTTCACAGCCAGATTAATAGGAATCCTAAAAGAATTTTGGAACACACTTGGTAATAATGGCAATTTGTGTTTCTTGGCAATGCTAGTGTCACCGCAAAAATTGATTGGCTACACTCTTTTGTGGACAATAAGATCATAGGCTTGATAAAATCAATGACCAGCTCTTTAAGCTGAAATGCTCCTCTCATACCTAAAAACCTTAATATATTTTACCAAAACTTCTCAAGATACTTCTAAATCTTAGGTGGTTTTGGTGATGTCAACCTAAAGCAATCATTCCTTCACTCCCTAAATTGCTTAGTAACTATACCCAAATCCGACTAGCTAATATAGAATTACCCTGTCCGACATTCACCTTGATGACCTTTATAAATTCATGCTTGAAGCCCTAGACAAAATCTAGAATGAGCACAAGCACGTTTCCAACATAGTTCAGAATTCCTGAGATCTCAAAGCACTCTGTGTTTTCCTTTCAGGACTAATCAAATGCCCAAAAGAATGAATCCTCATGTCTTTGCAACAATAAGAAGAAAAAGCATTTCAGAAAGAACAATCCTTCTTGAGGAAAAGGTTCCAGACGAAAAGGAATTAGATTTCGAAGATCTTGAAAGTTTAATTACAAAAAAAGAAACAGGCAACAAGAAAAAGATCTTTCAAGTATTCGTGGCAAGAAGGGACATTACATTAACAGTGCCCAGAGTAAATAAGAAAACAGTAAAGATGCTGCAACAAGTTGCCATCACTTCAAAACTCAACTTTCTGATGATGATCTTGAGTCAGTTTTCTCATTAGATGATGAACCAAGTCCATCAGAATTGTTGTTCTAATTAGACAAAGGCGATTATTTAGACGGAATGAGTCCAAATTGTATGGCAATTCAAGATTTTCTTTCAGCCCAACTAGTAAAAAGCCTAATAGCTCCGGTCTAAATATTTATTGATGAACAATCCTTTCCTATTGATGTAACTGTGTTCTTTGATACTTGAGGTGTCCAAACTATGACAACCCCTTTGGTTTTTCCATTTTTATATTGAAAAACCTAAAAGAATTGATTGTTGATGAAAATATCTTATCAATTGACTAAATTAGCAAACCCATTACTATCTAGCTCTTTCTAGGATGCTCAGTAACCCAAAAGATACTTGGATCCTCATTATCAGGGAAGGATCTAATTGTTGGCTTTGATATCATGACTAGCAAGATAGGCCTCACAGTTGAAAGAAAAGGGATCCAATTCAAAGAGTTTTTTTAACCACGGTAGGCACTTCCTAATCTTTTCACTATAAGCCACATGGTCGTTTTGAGGAAATTAAACAGAAGTTAATCTTTCTGTGCTGATTCATATTCTGAATTTCTCCTAAATTATCAAAAGCCACTGTAGAAAAATCTAAAGTTCTTATCACTCTGCCATTCAAAAAAGGTAATTGGTTAACCCTGCCAAAGCAAGCCACTTAGGAATAACTCTTGATCATTTACGTCCAGCAATGGAAGAATACTTACAACTTCGAAGGGAAGGTTTAATAGAAATAACAGACTCTTCATGGGCGTGTGAAGAATTCTATGTCAATAATAGGTCAAAACAAGTTCGAAGAAAACTCAAATTAATCATTAATTACAAGCCTCTGAACTAGTTTCTAGCAGACTATAAGTTCCCATTACCAAACAGGAAACGTTATTTCCAAACTTATCTAATGCTTAGGTATTTTCGAAATCATTTTCGAAATCTGACCTCAAGGCAGGTTATTAGTGCTGGGGATAGTGCGGCGGCCCACAAAAAACACTTAACAAGAAGGAAAATAAAATAACCAACGAGTATGAAATAAAACAATACGAAACCAAATTTTTACATGATTCTGCCTCATAAATTGTTTGTCTATAACTTTAAAAGAGTAATAACATCACTTAATAAACTCATAGCTTTTGTATGCATAAAATTACAAACCCTTCTCATAATACACTAGCAGCTTTTGCATGGATAAAGTTGAAAACGTTTTTTACAAACACTGCTAGTAGCTTTTGCACAAATAAAACTATAAACTATCGAACAAACAACTAGATAGCTTTTATACGGAGAAAGCTACAAACCATCCTACCATGATGACATCCGTAAGGTTTACATTTGGGTACATCTCATCTCTAAAGCAAAAGCCCTTGTTTGTTGGTAAATACTCCTTTCGGCCTAACATATCTAGGTAACGTGGGATTTGAACTCAATACTTAAAAATCCTCTCTTGAGTTAAAATCTCTAATTATCTGTATCCTGTACGCGGACTCAATGTGGGATTTGAACTCAACATTCAACAAATCTTCCCTTAGTCAAAATCTCCAATTATCTCTATCTTGTATGGTGCACCACAAAATTTTGTTATAGGTTATTTTTTTTTCTACGTGATTATCATAAATCAACCATTTATCTCTTCAATTCGAAACCTATTTTTTATGTATTTTATTTTTTTCTATAATTAAGTTGTTAGAGGTTCAAACTAAATCTAGGGATGGCAATTGATACCAAAAAATTTGAATATTTAACATTATTTGATAGGTTTTCTATGAATTCAAATGTTGTTGATTCAGATAATTTGCGAATGCGGTATTGAATTTAAATTTGCAGTGGATTCATATATGAATTCTTAGATATCGTTATCTTAATCCACTTTGATTTTAGTTAGAATAATATTTGATATCTGAATCCAGTCTAAATTTGTTTTATTTATGCAGATCATGGATTTGATATCCTAATATGATATCCATCTCATAATTAGTAACCGTTTAATTTGACATTTTTATTTAAAAATAATTTAATAAATTTAAATATTTAGCAAAATTGGATAGTTTATGAATATTTTTGAGTTGGATACAAATTCAAATAATAAGCGAATAATAACAATTTTATAATTTTTAATAAATCAAATGAATTTAAATTCAAATATTTTAAAAAAATTCATATATGTATTCCGCTTACATCCCTAATCAACTCATGGCCTGCAATTAGTATGCTAAAAGTTAAATGAAGTATAATGAGCGAAATAGGTTGTAAACAATGCTATATAAACTTTTCAAAATTTTCAAATATGTAAAAATAATTTTAAAATATTTATATTAGAGTCACATAAAAGTTATAATCCATAATCAATATTCATTTATTTTATTTCACAATCAGAGTCTTGACTAAACAAAACTATTACATTAAATAAATCAATAAATCTTAATTTCAATATATTTTAATCGTTTATTAAAATTAGGATATAAAAAATACTAATGAGAAATACTATTAATTTCCAAAAGAATTAAAATTTTACAATAAATATAAAATAAAAACAGCATATTAGGAAGACAAAAAGAGAGACAAAAAAATGGACCAAATTAGGGTTTAGGATAGCAGTAGAATTATCCAAAGGTAAAGCAGTTTGGCTCGAGTCTTAAACATGCTTTTTATGAATTTGAGCTGACATGAATTCATATTTAATAATTAAAAATATTTTTATTTAAATTAATTAAAAAATATAAAAAATATTAATATAAAAATATTTTTTAATTTTTTATTAATTATAAATAGATGGGTAATGGATAAATTAAATTAGGTTAAAAATAAATCTGAATAAAAAATTTAAAATTTTTTTAAGACCGTAATAATATTTTTTTAAATGAAAGGTTAAAAAGTAAAACAAAAAGTCAAGTACAGTTAATTTTCGTTCTTTGGTGCCAGATTTAACAATCGTTGTGAGGGGAAAGAGATCTAGACGAAGTTGGTGAAGTTCTTTAATAAACTGATTAAATAAAAAATTAAAATTAAAATTTTAAAAAAATTCAAACAGATAAATTAAAATGTTTTATCAAATGTTTAAAAGTGAAACAAATTTAACAAATTTTGATATCAACAAAGACCCATTAATTTAGATTATAAACGTTAGTTTCAATATATAAATATATATATATATATATATATACACATATACACGTTTCGTACATACAATTACTGCTTTCATTGAATTTTATCGATTCTTTCGTCAGAGAACTTGGTGAACATCGCTTTTTAAAGAACTTCGTCTAAATCTTACCCGATGTGAAAAATGGTTTCACCGGTACGGTGACAGTTTTAGTAACTGTATTACCATCACGTAGAACAGTCAGACTAAATACAATCCCAATTAAGTCGTCGATGCTTCGCTTTCATTTCAGAACCCTTTTCAAAGGAATGAACCCACCATCTTCCCCATCTTCCAAAGACCAAAAGATCTCCTAAATTTATGATATCTGTCTCTTCTGTGTCTGTACTATAGCGGGGTGGGTGGAGCTGGGGAATTTGTATTGCACATATTGTTGTACTTTACCTTTCCAGCTCCAACAGATTATATTAATCTTTTCAACCGTATGTTAAAGGTAATTATTAAGGCCTGTTGAACGGCAAAAATTAGTT
>JBBYHO010000021.1:10637873-10670420 GCA_038382025.1 Adansonia gregorii
ATATATATATATATATATATGAAAAGTTAAACATCATAGCACAAAAATCAACGTCATATCGACGGAAACAAATTTCATGAGAAAAATTAACTATTGTTGAGAAAAATAAACCATAATCAAGAAAATCAAGAAAATAGTTTATAGCCACCAAGTTTAGCCTTTCCATGAGCAAAAAACATAATTTTTGCTCACTAGAAGGAAGAAAAGGGACTATTCTCCTTTAGTTATAAGGGAGAGGTTTGGGTAAAGGGATGAAAAATCCCTTTAGCCAAAAATTGTAAAATAAATTCAATTATTTCAATTATATTTTTTAGGGATATTTGTAATTTAGATATAAGATTGCATTAAATTAAAGTGTACTACTAGCTATGACCCATCCTTCTAATGATGATCAAGCTAAGATCATTTAATGGCATGGTTAAAGCCAAACTAAATTGGTTAAAAGAATAGTGGAATCCAATGAGACTAGTTTCCATGAAACTAGTTAAAAAAGTCCAAAATTGAAATAAAATAAAAAATTAAAACTAAATTTAATAATGGTAAAAAAATTTTGTAAATGAAATAATGAATAAATTTTGATTGAAAATCTGAAACTTATAAAATTATATAAGAAAAATTGATATTTATAAAAAATCAAAATTAAAAAAATAAAATAGAGTTACAAAAACCAATTTAACATGAATTTAATAAAAATATTTAATGAATTTTAAAAATTTAAACATAGAAAAATCCCACAAAAAATTTTTACGACATAAAGAACGTCGTATATTGAAAATAGGAAAACTTACAAAAATAATTTTGATTTTAAGAAGAATGAGCTGAATTTAATATTCAAAATATTAATTTACAAAAATAATAAAGATAAAAATTGAAATTCAAAACAAATTTTATAAAAAAATTTACAAGCATGACCCTCACAGTATAATGAAATTCAAAATTAATTAACAAAATTAAAAAATTTAACATCTCGTATTATAAAATGCCAATATGAATTTTTTTTGAATATTTGTTATTTTTCAAAGTGCATATCGACATAAATACTACACGAGTTTTGGTAAAATTATATGCCAACTAACATCCAAAATTTTACAGAAAAATCTAAAAAAATTCCCAAATATGGGACATTTGACCATGATATTATCTGCATAAATGAATTTCCAAAATTTGACAAAAAAAATTACTTAAAAACCAAATTTTTTCTTAAATATTCATCATTTTTATTCAAGATTGGCCTTCAAAAGTACACTTTTTTTGGCATATGCATATACGGCCATTTATGTGTGACTAAATGAGTCTTGAAAATGCATAACTTGCCTAGATGAGGTCACCCTCTACTAGGATGGCTGCTATGTTCTCGTTCTCAAATATTTAGGGCTATCAAAAAAGGAACTTGGATAAAATTAGGTGTTTGCAGTTGTCTCTGTTTGTCTATTATTGAGAAAAAAAGGACAAAGACCAAATAGAAATAATTTTGTTCGAGTCATAAAGTCTTGAATAGTAGAACCTAAATATAAACATTAAAACACAAAAACTAGAATAGAAACCTTAGTCCTAAGTGAGACCTAAGTTAAGATCTAACTAAGACGAAGCCTAAATCTAATGAAACATAGAAACTAGAATAGAAACCTTAGGGCTAATGTGAGACCTAAGTTAAGATCTAACTAAGACGAAGCCTAAATCTAATGGAACATAAAAACTAGAATAGAAACCTTAGGCCTAATGTGAGACCTAAGTTAAAAGATCTAATTAGGACGAAGCCTAAATCTAACAGATTAAAAAGGTGAAACCATGGTAGTCAACTAAGTGTGACCAAAGCGTAATCATAGTCTAATAGGTTGACCAGGGTGAAACCTAAGTTGGATGGGTTGATTAGGGCAAAACCATAATAGTCAATTGAAGATGATTAGGGCGAAGCCATAGCCCAAAAATGGTTACCCAAGATGCAGCCTTACAAACCAATTTTGGGTGACCAAGGTGAAATTTAAGTCGAAAAAAGGTTGGCTAGAAAAAAAAAGTGTATGAACCAACTTTAGGTGACCAAGGTAGAACCTAGGCTAAAAAAGGGTAGGCCAAGACTTAACCATACAATCCAACTTTGGGTGATCAAAGCGAAACCATAATAGTCAACTAAGAAGGAGTGGGATAAACCTAAGTCAGATGAGTTAACCATGGCAAAACCATAATAGTCAACAAAACTAATAATGCTTGATATTAAGAATATTTAAAAGAATCCAAGAGTTACCTTTTGGTTTTAAGGAAGTTAGCATATTGAATAGTTATTTTCCTACGTCAAGCTCTATTTTTTTGACCAACAAATCATTGAAAATGAAAATGCATAAAATATGTATATGATGTCTTTTCACGAGTTCTTTTTTTCCAAGTTATGGGTTTTATCATGGATAATTCTTATTCAGCCTAAATTTATAACTGAATGCATTTTTCTCACAATTTGTGACGTGAGCTTATGCCATTACTTGGAGTCAAAAGTCTTTTCAAAAATGTTAAATATATATATATTTTGTTTTTGGTGAAGGGAGCCACTAGCTAAGCTTATAGTTGAAGACATCTTTAGAAAATGTTGAATGTATCTCTTTTTCTTTTTGGTGAAGGAATCCAGTGCCTAAGCTTATAGTCAAAGGTATCTTCAGAAGATGTTACATATATCTTTTTTTCTTTTTGATGAAGAGAGCCAATGCCTTAGCTTGTAGACAAAATAAACTTGCCCCTATTCTTGGAGTTGAAGGTACCTTGTAAAGAATGTTATAACATTTTTTTTCTCGATGAAAAAAAAATTTAAAAGAGTGCCTAAACTTGAAAAATGATATTGGGCAATGCAGTAGCACCATCTAAGGGTTAAAGAAGAGCATGACGGGAAATATGTGGTTTCTAAAATATCCCATCAACAATCAAAACAAACTTAGAAGAGTGATGATATCCCAACGATTAAAGAATCAGAGCTTTGAATTTTTCTTCCAAGAGGCTTGTCTCTTTTTTGGGATATTCTTTAGTGATGTATCTTAATTGTTCAGGATCCACCCTAACTTTTCCTAAAGTGTCCAAAAGATTTAAAATATTAACTGAGGTTCTTGCAATATGTTAACCTCATTCCAAAATAATGCAAAAAAAATCACTTTATTATTTTTATTTTTTATTTCCTTAAGTTGTTAATCATATTTTAAAAAAATGGTAGCATGGTTAAAAAGTAATCTAATGAAGGTATGGGTGAAATATATGTTTACATTCCAATAAAAAGAGATATAATATGCAGAAAAGATACAATAATAGCTTTTCAATAGAAATAATAGCAAGTGTGACATACAAAGAAAATTTGAATATTACCCACATAAATAGCATCTTTTAGTTAGTCCTTCAAGATTTCTTCTAAATAAGATGTTTGCTTTTGCGAAAAGCCATATCTAGAGAAAGTTTCTAACCGCACCATGTCTTTCATTTCTAGCCTTAGCTTTTCAGCCTATTATGCTTTGTTCATTCTTTACCAAATACTCGAGCCACTTTTTTTCAAGTTCTCAACTCAAAGCCTTCCTCTTTCATCACCTTGGATTGGACATTCTTTTTGGGTTTTTATTCTATTTTTTCTACTTTTTAAAATTTTTTTGTGACACTACTTTTTAAGCATAATATTTCTTTACATTATTAGCATTAACCAGGTTTGATAAAATATCCCCATCCATTTCTACCAAAATTAATGCTCTTTCAGAAAATGCTTTTTGAACCACATAAGACCCTTCTTAATTAGGTACCCACTTGCCTCATGGATCTTTTTGAACAAAAATGATTTTTTTTTAGCATAATTCCCCTTCATGGAATTGTCTTGGATGAATTTTCTAGCCATGGGCTCTTATCATTCTTTTCTAGTATATTCATCCATAGTGGATCACTGTCAGCCTCTTTTCTTTAATGAAATTTAATTATTCATAACAATCTCGGGCCCACCCAACTTCTTCTAACTTAGTCTCCATTAGTACCTCAAGTGAGGAGATTTTAACTTCAATTGGTAGAACAGCTTTCATATGATAAACCATTGAGTAAGGCATTGCCTTAGTTTGAACTGAAGTTCAGTAAGTCAGGACAGTAAAGGGAAGCTTTCATGCCAATCCTTATAAATCTTTACCATTTTCCTTACAATCTTCTTGATGTTCTTCTTGGCTGCCTTTACAGCTTCGTTCATCTTTAGATGGTATGTTATTAAATTATGACGTGAAATTTTCAACGAGTACACACCTCTGTTAATAATTTATTGTTCAAATCAGAGGCATTATCTGTTATAATTTTTTAGGGATCCTGAATCGATAAATGATGTTGGTTTTTAAGAATTTTATCACCATTGATCTTGTACTATTAAGTAATCCATAGCCACTAAGATAAAAAGATGACAGTTTGAAGCTACAAAGGTAATTGGTCTAATAACATCCATGCCTTATATGGAGAAGGGCCATGGTGTAGTTATAACATGTAATGGCAAAGGTGGTACATGAATCTTGTCAGCATAAAATTTGGCATTTATGACATTTTCGGGCATAATCGATACAATCAGCCTCCATGGTTATCCAAAAGTAGCCTAATCTCATGATTTGCCTTGCTATTTTGTGTCCATTAACATGGATTTCGTAAATCTTTATGTACTTTTTCTAGGATTCTTTGTGCCTCAACAGTATCAATGCATCTTAACAATATCTGATCATGATGTTTCTTGTAGAGAATCTTACCATCCATAACAAAACTCATCGCTAACCTTCTTAAACTTCTTTTATCATTTTTAAAAGCATTATCTAGATATACTCGATCTTTGAGGTATCTCTTGATATCATAATACCATAGGTAGATGTTGGCTTCTATTGTGACATTATGACAATGAATAGAGGGACTCGTATATATTGATCTAAATCGGGACCACTTCTTACCTCTTATTTACTTTAAACATCGACATAAGGGTGGCTAAGGCATCTGCCATTGATTATCATCTCAAGACAAATGAATAAATTTCACCCTCTTGAATTCTTTTAGAAGTTCTAGAATCAACTTTTTTTTACTACAATAGCTTTAAATCCCAAGTTCCCTAGTCTCCAAGTAGCCAATAAATTACCCAGGCCGAGTCTCCATAAACTTTCAATAATCTAGCTTTTTTTTCTAAGCCTACTCAGAGTCCCATGACACATGCCTCATATTCTATCTCATTATATATGCAATCAAAATCTAGTTTGGTAGTTAAAGGATAGTAATCTTCTTTTAGGATATCAAGATTGCCCTAATTCCATGACTTAGAGCATTTGATGCCTGTCAAAAAATGTTTTCCACATTGACTCTTGAAGCTTTCATCCCTTTGTTTTGTCCACTGAGATATTCATTAAATCTTTGTTAGGGAAATCAAAGTCTAAAGAATGGTAAACATTGAGCACCCAACTTGCTAGACATTCAGTAATAGCACTTTTTTAGCTTTCTAACTCACGTAAACTATATCATATTTGGATAATAAGGCTTGCCACCTAGCTATCCATCTTGATAACGTTGGTGCTTCAAAGAAGTGCTTGATTAGCCAAGTAGTACAATACAACATGTATTATCGGAGCCTTTTTGTAGTCTAGACCAGGGCATAACATATCTTTTTATCTAAGAATAATTTACCATATTTCTAGAAACCTTTCATTGAAGTTATAAATAGCCTTTTCTTTCTTTTTGATTTCATCGTGTTGCCCTAACACACATCTTATTGACCTTTTGACCAATGTAAGGTACAATATAGGAGGTCACCCTGGAATTGGTGGTACAAGAACAACCAGATTTGATAAATAATGTTTCACTTTTTCGAATACCTTTTGGCAATATTCATCCCATTCAGTTAGATAATGTTTTCGAAAGAGTCAAAAACTTTGATCACATTTATCTATAAGCTGAAAAATAAAATGACCAATGTAATTCAATCTTTCGAGGAAACTTCTTACTTCTTTTTACGTGCACAGAGGCAGCAATTCCTAAATGGCTCTGATCTTATTAAGGTCAACCTCAATTCCTCTTTTGCTTAAACTAAAGCCTAATAACTTTCTTGATCTTGCATTAAAAGTACATTTGACTATATTCAACTTTAATTGGTACTTTCTCAGTCTTTTAAACAATTGTTGTAAACCTATAACCTAACACTCCTCTTGGAATGACTTGGCAATAATATCATCTACAATACTTTAATTTCCTTATGCACTATATCATGGAATATGGTAACTACATGAGCCAGGACAAGCAATGCAAAATCAAAAAGCTCTAAAAGAGGAAAAACTACATAAGCCTACTCAAGTAGAAAGGAAAAAAATCATCTTAGAGAGTTGACTTATGTCAAATAAGGTGAGATAATTGATAATCTTAAGCAAGGTGTAAGAACTAGATCATCTCTTAGAAATACATGCAATTATGTATCTTTTCTTTCACAAATTGAACCCAAGAATTTAGATGAGTCTCTAAAAGATGACAGTTGGATCATGGCTATGCAAGAAGAGTTAAACCAATTTGAAATGAGCAAAGTTTGGAATTTAGTGGAGAGATCTAGTAATTATCCCATCGTAGGTGCTAAATGGGTTTTTAGGAACAAACTTGATGAGAATGGAATGGATGTTAGAAATAAGGCTAGATTAGTAGCTAAAAGATATAGTCAAGGAGAAGGAATTAATTATGATGAAACTTATACCCCCGTAGCTAGACTAAAGGCCACTAGAATACTTCTAGCTTTTGCTTGCTTTAACAATTTCAAGTTGTATCAAATGGATGTCAAAAGTGCCATTTTAAATGGTTTCATTAATAAGGAAGTTTATGTTGAGCAACCTCCTAGTTTTGAAAATCCTCATTTTCCCGATCATGTCTTTAAACTTTCAAAAGCTTTGTATGGACTAAAGCAAGCACCTAAGGCATGGTATGAAAGACTCTCAAAATTTTTAATTAAAAAAGGCTTTAATAGAGGCAATATTGACAAAACTCTATTTATAAAAGTAAAAAACGAGGACATTTTAATGATTCAAGTTTATGTGGATGACATTATCTTTGGTGCTACTAATGAATCTCTTTGTCAAGAATTTTCTAAGTTAATGCAAGGTGAGTTTAAGAAGAGCATGATGGGAGAATTAACATTCTTATTGGGACTATAAATTAAACAAACAAAAGATGGCATTTGCATCAATCAAGCAAAGTGCACTAAGGAATTACTCAAGAGGCTCAAAATGGATGAAGCAAAGCCTTGTTCCATACCTATAAGTACTTCAACAAAGCTTGAAAAGGATAAAAGAGGTAAAATTGTTAACTCTAAACTTTATAGGTCTATGATAGGTTCATTGCTATATCTTACCGCAAGTAGACACGATATAATATTTAGTGTATGCCTATGTGCTAGATACCAATCATCACTGAGGGAGTCATATCTAGTTACCGTGGAAAAAATCTTAAGATACCTTAGAGACACTCCTAATCTAAGGTTATGGTATCCAAAAGAATAATCTCTTATCTGACATGCTTACTCGAATGTAGATTTTGGTGGATGTAAAATTGATAGGAAAAGCACTTCCAATACTTGTTAATTTCTTAAAAATATGCTCGTATCATGGTTCTCCAAGAAACAAAATAGTGTTGCTTTATTCACAACCGAAGCGGAATACATATCCGTGGGAAGTTGTTGTGCCAAAATTTTGCGGATAAAATAACAAATGAAGGATTTTGGAATTACCATGGACCATATTCCAATTAAATGTGACAATACTAGTGCCATTTGTCTCACCAAAATCCAATTCAACATTCTAGAACCAAGCACACAAAAATTAGACATCACTTCATCTAGCGATCAAATGCAAAAAGGTGATATAGTGCTTGAATTCATTGATACTTTGCATCAACTAGCTGATATTTTCACTAAACCACTTAACAAGGATAGATTTTGCACAATTAGAAGAGAATTTGGATTAATGAATACACCCTAAATTCATAATTTGATAAAATTTTGCCCCAATATCGTTTGCATCATACTTAGTTTGAAAAGCTAGCTTAACATACCCACTTGTTTGATACTATGCACTTGTATGAATTTTTTAATAATCTTGTTATCTCTTAATTAAATTTTGAATTGTACATGATAAATGATTTTGATGTGAAAATTTTGGTTCAAGTTGAATTTTCAAATGTTTTTCAAAGGACAATTGGGTCAAAAATATGCCTAATTTGATGCTATCTTAATAGAAATGACCCAATACTAGGCCATACGTATCGATACCTGCATATTCTTCTTCCTTTTATTGAGACCAACTTTCATTGTATTGATACAAACCCAGACTTGTTCTTTGTATCGATGCTTGATTCCAAGTATCGATACACTGTATCAATAAAAACCCATACTTTTTCTTTTTATCGATACCTGATTCCAAGTATCGATACCCCCCAGCCTGTATCGATATAGATCAATTTACTCTGAGTCTCAAGACCTAATTCCTTGTATCGATACAAAACCTAGCAATGCTCTTTATATCGATACTACCTCTTTTATATCGATACTCACTATTAATTTAGGACTTCTCGCATGTGAAAAGCTTATTGTATCGAGCACTATTCTTTTTCATTCTTCAAATCATCAAAACTCAATTTTGCACATTTTTCTTATAATCTTTCATCCATAAACCAATTAACTTCATCACATTTCACTGAACCCATTTGAAAATCAACCCATTATCATTACATTTCACCAGAAATTTGAAACCCTTCATCACCTTAACCCTCACCATTTTCCTTTCGAATTCCATCAACTTTGTCCAAATTTCTTCACAAATTTTGACTATTTTTTCATTCCAAAGCCTTTTCCCAATTTCGTTGTTGTGATCGATTGCAAATTTACTCAATACATTACACTAATTGCCACAAAAACTTATCGCTCACCACCTGCTTGACCATTTCCCCCTACCAGCCTGTCCTTAGCACTTTACCCACTCGACCTACTTGACCTGTTCCATGACCACCATCGACAAACATCATCGAATCACATCAAACACTTCACCAACATCAATATGCTCTTCTACTTGTTCGAACCACCATCAAATTCTACCGTGTCACCACCTGCTCGAAAAAAGTCCTCAACCAGTTTCAAACATAAGCATGCCTCCCAAAACCAAACAAACAGCTCATCGTCAAGGTCCCGTCACCCGTGTTTCCACCTCTTATGCTCGTTAAACACCTCGGCCCAAAATTAGTCTTTTTTTGTCTCATGTTTCTGCGACACATGGGCTCATAAGTGGTTTACCACCATCTATGCCAGTATGCCCATCTAACAATGTCGAGTCATCGACTTTTCTTTTCTCCGATCCATTAGTTATTTCTACTTTCAGATTTTTGAAACCTTTAGATGGAACAAATTTTTTTCTCTAAATGTTTCGATTCATAAAAATCTTGTCCGTTCTTTCTTTAGCAATGCCTCCCTTATTATTGATGATCATAATCATGTTGTTGCTATTTGATCCTATCTTTTGGGATAGGATCTTATCGTCAACTCGATTTTTTTCATGTCTACCTTCAATTTTTTGAATGAAGGCATAATACATAAAGATTCGGCTCTCGCCACCTTGCGCACCCTGAACAATAAAGCCACGCTCCTTCCTCCGATCGATCGCTTACTCTATCTTATCATCTTATATGTGCTCCATCCATATAGCACCAGATATACCTTAATTAGTGACACAGACTATTAGTGGCTTCATATGATTTAAATCGAGAATCATCCAAACTTAGCCTATTTCATCTTTGCGAACCTTGTTCTTTGCATTCGTGGTTGTCATAGCCTCCTCCATGGCATAGCCTTGAGTTACTACTTTGACACCTAAGGTCTCTATCTTTCGTGTGACCCCGAGATTATGTTAACCACTTACTGTTATATTGGTTGCAAATCCATGGGCCTCGCCAGGTATGAAATTCAAGGTGTCAACTTCATTCCCAAGGCTCGTCGACAACCACCGCTTGAGCAACCAGATATTCTCGTTCCCGATGATCGCAATGATATGGAGCATGATGAGCCTCCCCACTTCTTGCTTTCGTTACCTCATCATCTGTGCCCATGGACATTCACACAATGTACACTTCTATTATGGGCTGTCTTGATACATGGGAAAGACGATTCGATTATTACTTCGACACTATCGATGCTCGCCTTTCTACTCTTAAACATAGTCACCGAGCTTTGATGAAGCAATTCCATGCTTTTTTGGCTACTTTTCCTCGTCCCTCTTTACCTACTTCTCTAGCCATCGAAGACCCTCTAACTAATGATGCTTAGACCACTTAGGCTCTTTTTAGGATATCTCTTATGTTTATATTCCTTTGAACATCTTTTGCTTATTTTGTTAAATATATTTAACATCTTATCCTTAATGAGTTCGTCTTTGTTTGTGCTTACTCTGATTGTATTTCCTCTATTGCTTTAAATTACTCATCTTTGAATTATGTTTTGGTATAACAAAAAAGGGGAGAAATGCCATAAATTTGTAATGTGTTGCTATATAAGTCTTCCATGAATTTATTATGCACATTGATCATGATTATATTGCCATGTTAGAACCCAAATAACATGCTGATATTGAACATTAGCATGATTTTTAATCTTGGGCAATATTATCAATTTGAAATGTTGCAGCTTTAAAGAACTCGATTTACTCAAATTAAAACTCTTGAAAACCATTGCTTTATTGAGAGGGAGTTGTTTTTCTTCATCTAAAAAATAAGCAAATTTATCTTAAGTTTTATTATATCAAAAAGGAGAAGATTGTTAACTTTGATTTCGGTTTTGATATAACAAACAACTTAAGCTAAATTAATACTCAGTATTTGTGTTCAAATTGAAAAATAGTTTGAAAAGTACTAAGTTTGCAATTTATCAAAAAAATATATGTTCCAAAATGTATATATATATACTTAGAATTTTTTTATATATGTTTAAGTCAAGAAAAATCATTTTACAAATGTTTTTTAAGGTTTGTATCAATACAAAGAACAAATGTATCTAGACTATGCTTAAAACCCTTAAATGTATCGATAAAGTGTGTCTGTATCGATACAGCCTGCTTGGTATCGATACAGCCTGCTTGGTATCGATACTCACCCCATCTGTATCGATACAGCTTACTTGGTATCGATACTCAATTTCTTATATCGATACAAGAAGTTGTAATGGTCACTTTTTTATTCCTATATTGATACTATTGGTATTGCATCAGTACTAGAGCGTGGCTCTAAATGGAAATAAGCATTTATAAAGGCTATAACGGCTCTCCAACCACCACATTAAATGCTCAACGTTTATGAATCAATTTCAAGCTATAAATGGAGGTACCCAATAGCTGAAGAAGTAGAGATACAAAAATCATTGAATTATTGAACAACAAAAGCTCAAAAATCTTTAAATTCTTCATTTTTTTACTTGTATCAAATTTATACTCTTCAAGCCTATTTGTATCTCATTCATCTTGTACTTAAATTCCAACAAATATTTACCTACTAGAGGTTCAATCTATTTGCAAAATACTTCATTCATATCATAAAAAGGGTTGTCTGAATATGAGGGAAAATATTTAAGAATTTATAGTAGAATTCTCAAAGGGGTTGAAAGGTTCTACCTAAGCCTTAAAAGATAGTGGTGTAAGGTTATACCTTAGCCTTAAAGGAAACAATTTATTTAGTGAATTGTGGGAATCACCTTGGTAAGAAAGTACAAAGAACAGAGGGCGTAGGTGTCAAGTTTAAGGATTAAACCTCTATACATTGATTGTTTGTTTTTTTTACTCTTGACTTATTTTTATTTTCAATTTACCTTAAATTTATCAAGTTTTTTAAGAACCAATTTACCCCCATCTTGGTTCAATCTTTTCCTTGAGCTAACACTTTAGAAAAAATAGGATAAATAGGCCTAAATCAAGTATTTAAGGGTAATTGAATCAAGGATCATTTTTCTTCAGTAGAACTCAACCCAGCATGTCTTCCAAGGCGAAACACAATTACATTGCTTTATTTACTTTTGCCTGCTTCATTCTTTATTTTGAAGGGAATTGAAATTTGAACTTTCTTGATTTATTTTTTTTACTTTGAAAAACTTGAAATTTGAACTTTCTTTATTTTTTACTTTGAATATTTGGACTTGAAACTTAAACTTCATTGAACTTTGCTTGATTTCTAACTTTATCATGACACAAACTTATTCTTCTTGTAACTTTAAGACAAAATTTACTCTTTCTGATTCAGAAGCTCCACTCCATTTGCCCTCAATGTACAGGGTGATCCTTGATTAGGGTTCAAAGAAAGAAAATAAATTATTGGGCTCAAAAGGATAAATTTATATATGTGAACGGATAAAGAAAGTAGGCCATTTTTCATTTCAAACAAGGCTATTTGAATTGGTGAGCATTTCACTAGGAAATAAGATAATTTCTTTCCAAAATTATTTTGAATACCTTAATAACGTAATGTTGCACCCAGTTTCTAAAGACTTAAGAAATGCCCCTTGGTGAGCATTTCACTAGGAAATAAGATAATTTCTTTCTAAAATTATTTTAAATACCTTAATAATGTAATGTTGTACCCAGTTTCCAAAGACTTAAGAAATGCCCTTTAATATTATTAGTTTCATAGCCACCAACGATTGGTTGAGCCTTTAAAAAAAAAAAAAGATTGGCATGGAAAAAGTCTCTAATCTCTTATCTTATGTATCAAGAATTGGTTTGCAAAGGTTTTGTTCAAAAAGGAAAGATGTTTTTTTTTATGTTTACTTTCATTCTTCCTAAGTCAAGGATTTGGAAGAGTGTCAAGAAAGTCATAGAAAAAAGGTTATCAAAATAAAGGAGATATCAAAATTACTATCATTACTTTAACACATGTCAAACTATTGATATCGGAATCTTTTAGGTGCATAACCTATTTGTAAGACCTTTAAGGAATCCATAGGAAGAAAATTTAGATGTAAAAGGTCTTTGGTGGTGAAAAGTCTAGAGCTGAATGCTTGAGATAATCATATATGTGGAAGTGAAAGACATTTTTTAGAAAGTTCAATCTAATAGTGATCATCTACCAAAGAGACATTTTTCAAAATGTTCTCATTATGCTAGATATTAGAAATCATAATTAACAAAATTCATGGTCGATGACAGTATACATACTATTTATAAACCAAAATTCATTTCACAATTCACAGTTTTCAAAAATAATGTATAGAATTTTAAAGTTAAGAAAAAAATTGCCCTTGATTGGCATAGTATCATAAGGTCGATGACCTTTAGACTAATCGTCCTTAATAGGCATTCACTAACTTCAAATTTTTGCTAAATTGGCATCCATAAAGACTAAATTGTCAATCAACTAATGGAGCGTCAAGAGAAGTATCAAATTCTAAGTTTTTATAGTCAAAATTCCTATAAGATACACAGTTTTTCCCTATCATCTCATTCACACTATGAGGATAACCACTTCATTACTGAAGAGGATGAATCCAAAGGCTCCTAACATGGAAAGTAATCATCCAAGCAATTCAAGTCAGAATTTATGGTGGCCTATGATTCTCCAATCAAACATGCAGAATACACCAAATTATCCTTTCATTGAATAGCAATGCATTATTTGATGAAATCTTTAGACAAAAAAAATGTTGAGTCCTGATGGTTGGATTATACCACTATAGGTAAGGAGGTTTATGAGCTTTATTAGAGTGGCAAAGATAATCAAATTCCGAATGAACAAAGGAAAAAGTTCAATGTAGGAAAGGGGTGAGGCATTATACATCTTCATTCTTTCTCTTTTTTGCTTTTGAGAAGCGTCTAAACTTTTTTCGGGTCTTTTTGCCTTTCAGAACTCTAGATAGCAACAATCCACGTAAAAGGTCATAGGATACAAGAAAGATCTTGCTAAGACTATTAAGTGATAAAAAATCGAGGTTGAGGCTGTAGTATAAATAGGTTTTCTTATTTTCTCGAATTTTCTATGATCCTAGTTTCCATTGACTATGACTCATTGGCATTTATCAATGGACTCACTGTCTCTTCCAACATATGCTATCTGTTGCTCTATGATCATCATGAACATGTATTATGGGATTGGCTTCCCAAAAGATTAAGTATTTTGAGATAATTATTTTTCATCATGTATTTCCTTGAATCCCTAGCGGAAGTATTGGTATTATACAAGCTTATTTGTAAACTTTTTTGGTCAAGGCATTGCTTTTATGGAGACTTTTCCTTTTTCGCTTTTTTTCTCTTTTTAATTACTTATGGTTTGGAGTATTCAAGGCTCACATCTCTCTTCCTTGTTTTGACTTATTTCCACTAATCTCATTGAGTGATGTTTCCTTTCTATATCTTGTAATTCAATATAATTTCATCTCGAATGAAAAAATTAACTTAAATTAGTTTGTGAGAATGTACATGCATTTTATTATTATTTTATATGGTTATTATTAAATGGAAAATTGACGTATAAACTGATAAATGAATAAAGGAACGAATGTAGGAATGAATAAATCTATAAAACAATATTTAATGGTATGAATTGAAGGCTAAACAATTAATTAAATATCAAACATGGAAATTATTAAAGAATTCAAATCATAACTCAATACCATTATTTCATGAATAGATATTTTTGATTTATCCATTATGCAAAACCATATTGGCAAGATTCAAAGGCAACTAAAAAAGATTGCTTTTGCAAGTACTTCATTTGCCTAAATATGTTAGTACTTGTAAGAGATTTTCCTAAATCCTAATCATCATTTTTTTAAACCTTATATTTACAAAACTAAGCAAATATCTCAAAAAGTTGCTTCCTTAACTACTTCATTGCTCTCTGGCATTCTAGTACTTCCTATAACGCGATGGGAATTTAACAACCTCTTTTGGCTTTAGTTTAATTTGAAATACACTAGTTTTGAGTAGATCTTGAACCTTTCCTTTGAACTCATCACATTCTTCTATAGAATACCCCCATAATCCCACATGGAATTCACAATGTGAATTAATATCATAACATTTGGGATTAGAGGGTCCACGGGGAGGCTTTGTATAGGAACCATGAAATGATCCTAAAGCAAAATAAAAAACTTTATAAGTAAATGGGAAAGAAGAGATTCACTTCCTTGTAGCCTTTTCTCACTGTGAACTTCACAGGATGATGGAATAGCACCAAAAAAATCAAAAGGATTGAAAGGCAAGCTGATCTAGGTAGATCAAGAGTTAGGCATTTTTTTCCTCATTCGTGTCTAACAAGACACTTGATCTAACCTTTATGTCTTGAAATGTCAGTTTAAATACTTGTTCTTTTACGTCTCAGATCTATGGTCTATTTCTTTGACTATTCTTTCCAATTTCTTAACTTCGTTTATCATTTTATCGAGCCGATTTTTCATCACTTGGATATCATTTTCGAATACCCCTTTAATGGATTCTAATGTGCTAATTCTTACTTCCATCTAATCATCCATAATTCCTTGGAAATAGAATAAATGGAAGAATTTTAGTATATTATAGAAATTGCAAATGCATAAGCATATAAAAATGTAAACATTGCAAATGTAAAAATGCATGAATGAATTCTCAAGTTTCCATCAGAAATGGATGTCATGCCAAAAAATTAAAAAAAAAACCTTCATAATATAACAAATTAATGCGAGAAATGAATAAAAGTAAAATGTATCATAAGAACACAACATACACTTATTAATATCAAGAAAATTAAATTACAAGAATAAAAGGTTAGAGGCATTCCCCCATGTGTACCTAATTTGGTACTGTCTAGAACTGGGTATGGCTCTTACATGGTGAAGCCTTTATGATTCATTACATGAGGTTCAAGTTTGACATTTAAATAGGTTTTCGAATTGCTCCCTGAATCTAGAAAGAATTGAAGAGGTACCCTAATTCTTACCCATCATGAGCTTATGTCGAAAAGGGTTCAATTCAAGTGGGAGTATCTTCCATGCCCATAACGAGACTAACACATTAGGAGCCACAGGAATTTACACTTGGTAGGCTTTTCACTAGCCTAAATAGACGCTAACACCTCAGAAAGCAGAGCAACTTTGCCCCCTCTTAAAATATTAGGTACCTATGCCCTCTTTATATACCTGGAAAAGAATTTAATGCATCTGAATATGCACAGCATGTGAAAGGGAAAACTCACCTTTTATGACTCAACTTTCAGAAATAATAAAAACCCTTATCCGAACTACCCTATAAAAATAACACTGCAAAGGAAACAAAAATTAGTGAAAAATATGAATAATATATACCAAAATTAGCATATAAATCAAAGATATATATTTTTTTAAATACCAAGAATAATAGTTAAATACCAACTAAAACTGAATTAATCAAAATTATTTAACATGTGATTAATTTTAGGCCTGACTCTTTCACTTCTCCCCAATGGAATCACCAAGCTATCACAACATGGCTCGGATATGAATCCTGACCAATGCAACTTAAAATAGCAGATGTACTCCTTGTTCCTACATAAACATTTATCATTATTTTTTTTAAGGGCCATATCATTATTAACATTATATTTTATTTTTCATGTTTGGGGACGTATTTGTCGAGATGAATTGCTCGCTCGACTCTACTTTAAATAGTCAATACAAAATGATTTATTTTGGAGTCACCACCAATCTTAGTTTGGCTAAGTGAGATTGGTCATCTGTCGGAGCTTATATTTTAAGGATTATGAAACCCATAAAAACAAACTCTGACGTCTGCGCTCATACCAGAGATTGCATGAAAGGGTCCGAGAGTCAGTTACAATCATACGCAAGGATCAACCTTCTCGTGATGCCCGATGATCAGTACCTATTAACCAAGTGCTAAAATAAATTTTCATTTTTTTAATATTCGATATTTAATTTTAATTCTCATATATCAAAAATAAAATTTCATGAAACAAATTTATTATTCCGAATAAGAAAATCATGTTTTTAATATTTTTAAAAATCAAAATTTCTTCAGCATCATTTTGGAAAACCAAAAGAACACGAAGGTTTTCATCATTCTTTTTTGTACCCTGTTATAAAGTCGATGGAATACAAAAAGCTTTAAAAATCAAAATGCTTCTTGTACCCTACTGGAAGGTCAAACAAATACAAAAAGTTTTATTTTTTCAAAATTTATGGAAAATCCCAGGTTTTATTTTTAAAAAAAAGATATTTCATTCTTAAAATAATCCGTGAACCCCTCTCATGTTCTAGGACATATTCTACATAGTATTTTAACATCGGAGACATTGCCTTAATTTTTAAAAATTTTCATTTTATTATAAATATTAAAAATTATCCTAAGACTGGGTTAGATAAAATGTACTAAACTTGACCCTAGGGACCCGAATTTGATCGGTCTAATCTAGATGTCCCGTAAATTACACCTTTGATGTAAAAGTATCCCGGTGACCTTGAAGAACTCAGCTCTAAAAATAAATTAATGAAATGTTACTAAGGTATAGGTTCGACATATAAGTATCAAGGTACCCTAAAGATTCTAAAACTTTATAAACAAATGAACCTATTCCTACTACACACCTTCGAGGTAAAAGTATTTCGGTGATCACATAGGACTTGATTCATTTATAAATTACCAAATGTCTCCCAGTAATCTAAAGGGCTAGATAACATCATAAATAAATGAACCTACTCTTACTATACACCTTCGAAATAAAAGTATCCCGATTATCATATAGGACTTGGTTTTAATGAAATTACTAATATACCCCTAAGGCATACCTTCAACGTATACTTATCCCCCCTAAATTACTAAAGGGCTAGATAATATCATAAATAAAAGAACCAACTCTACTATACACCATCGATCTATAAGTATCCCGATTATCATATTGGACTTGGCTCTAGAAAAATTACTAAAATACCTCTAAGGCATCCCATCAACATATAAGTATCCCGATAACCTGGAGGACTTGAAGATGATATGAAATGATTATTATACCCTCCATGGGCAAGTTAAACATCAATATAGACCTAAAATGCAAAAATAGCTAATAGATCCCTAAACTTTTCAAAGTTGCGTTTCATGCCCTAATGAAAAATTGAAACAATATAAAAAGTTTTAATAATTTCTACACCCCTGTGGAAGAAGATAGGAATATTATAAATGCTTTTACAGTATCATAAATGTCACATTAACTTTACAATGCAAAGTTTTTTTAAATAATCCTTAAAATTTTCTAACTTTGCAATGTAGTCCCTATACAAAATAAAATCATAATAAAACACAAAATTCATCATAAAAACCATGGAAATTATATTAACAACCACAGAATCAATTCGGCCAAAAACTTGCTACCTCAAAACAAAAATTTTGCAATTTTACAAATAAGCCCGTAAGCTTTCTAAAATTACAAAATGGCCACAAAATGATGAAAAATGCATAAAACATATTCATACATATCAAAATAAACATGAAAACACTTTCACAAGCATATACAAGAATCGGCCAAGCATGGATGGCCTTGAAACAAAATTTTTTTATTTTCACAATTTAGCCCCTACATAATAAAAAAATCATAAATTAACACATAACGCATCATGGAAAACCACACAAAAAATCATGAAAATGATTCAACCAAATAGCTATGGTCAAAAAGCAATTTTTCCATATTTTTTAACTTAGCCTCTAAACTTTTTAAAATTATAAAATGGCCCTAAAATGGTATAAAATGCATAAAACACATTCAAATATGTTATACTAAACATAAAAACACTTTTAAAGCTGCCTACAAACAATTGGCCAAGCTTGGATGGCCATAGAAAAAGTTTTATGATTTTTGCAATTTAGTCCCTAAGATTTTCATATTTATAATATAAACTCAATAAAATAAAAACATCACAAAATCATCATAATCATATTCAATTAATTTTAAAATCAACCTTCCAAAGCCTTCAAAATTTAGAAAAATTATTTTTAGGCCCCTAAAAGTTTCAGATTTTACAAAATAGTCCTAATGTTCATGAAATCAAGCATAAAAAATTATTCAAGGCCCATTAATATTTTCTATCAGCATATATTTCAACCAAAAACAATTAATTTCATCACAAATTTACGTAAATATCAATATATATACAGGTTGTAATTTTTACGAGCATAAATAAGCATAAAAACATAAAAAATAATAAACATATCAATGTAAAACAACATAAAAATATTAAGAAAAATTACATAAACATGTATTCATAAAAATAAAATATACATATCAACAAACACAAATAATCTCGAAGAAATCAAACTATTTCTAATAAATATTAACTAAAACAATCAAAATCAAAAACTTTAATCAAAGCCATCATACTTAGCCTTTCAACATGAATCAAATTTCATGAGCACAGACATTCATTTGGCTCATTAAAAAAAGGAATCAAACAAGAAATGAATTAAAATTAAGAAGTTTATCTTAGAAAAACCTAAAAATCTAAGTATCTTAGCGTTTTTTTTCCTTTGTATTTTTCGTTAAAGCCCAAAGTCTTGAAATGAAGAAAGCCATCCCTTCTTTATAGGAAATGAAAGAGGGCCAAAACATGGAGAAAAGGCCATTGGTCGTAGCTTTTCCTAGAGATTTCTAGGAATATCACTTTCTTTCTTTTTTTATTTAATATTATTACTTTACTTTTATTTTTTAAAATTTATTTGATTCAAATTAATTATGTTCATTTTTTAGTGAATTACGTCATCCATGACATCATCAAAATCTAGAGAATTTTGGAAGATATCTATATAATTTGTAAAATTATACCATAAAAATTAATTAGATGGATTAAATTATAAAATTATAAATTATGTATTTAAAATAAAGTTTCATATGACCAATTTAATTTAATCTAATAATAAATACAATTTTGTGTATAAGAAAAACACCATTAAAATTTTAAACTCATACAATTTTACGAGAAAAACCTTTACTATAAAAAATTGTTATATGTGAAAGATGGCAAAAATCATAAAAATAAATTGAAATTTCATGAAGTAATTTAATATGAATTTACTAAGAATATTTAAAGAATTTTAAAAATTATAAACTAAAAAAAATCTCTAAAAAATTTATAGAGTAGAAAACTTCATATTTCAAAAATGAAAAAATTATAAAGGAAAATGTAAAACTCATAAAATAAAGTGAATTTAGAAAAATTGATTTAATATGAATTAAATAATAATATTTAAAAATTTTTAAAAATTATAAACTCAAAAAAATCTACCAAAAAAATTTATGAAGTAAAAAAATCCGTATGTTGGAATCAAAAAAAGTAAAATAATGCAAAACTCATAAAATAAAATAAATTTTAAAAAACTAATTTAATTATGGTTAAATGAAAATATTTAAAGAATTTTAAAGTTTACAACCTGAGAGAATTCCACCAAGTATTTTACAACTAAAGGAAAACTCATATTTTAGAATTAGGAAAATTCCACAATAGATACATTGAAAACTTATATAAAATGAATTAAATATTCAAAATATTAATTAACAAAATGGTAAAGATGAAAATCCTTGATCCGAAATAAGTTTTTATCAAAAACTTTGCCAGCAAAATACTCGCAACATAATAAGAAATTAAAAATAAGTAGCGAAATTGTCAACTTGATACCTCATCGTAAAAATGTCAATATGAATTTTTTCCTGAATATTTATGATTTTTCAGAGCATATATAGGCATAAATAACACACAAGTGTCAGTGAAAATATACAACTATCAACTTCCCAAATTTAATGAAAAATTTTTGAAAATTTCCTAAAATTGAGAATTTGATCGTGATAACATCTACGAAAACAAATTTCAAAATTTCACAAGTATAAAGTTAAAAGCTTATTATTTTACCTTTATATTCATATTTTTATCCCAGATTTATTCTGTATGACCTTAAAATAGTACTAATTTTGTCACATACACCTGCGATCATTTAAGTACAATTAAATAGGCCTTGAAAACATCTAATTCACCTTGAGGAATTCTACCCTTATTGAATGGCTGCTAAATCATTAATCTCGGATATTTTTGAACTGTTGGAGTAGAGGGCTTGAACAAAATTAGGTGTCAACAATCCCGAAACTTGATCATAGCCTAAATTAACTGCTCATCAAATTATATCTTAAGGAAAAATGCGATCTTCCCATACTTCCTAATAAATTGGATTTGCTTAGTACATCCCTATTGATCCTATATCTCTGCCAACTCTCTTGAATTATTCTGACAGAGGTCCAGATGTGTAATTTTCAGCAATTTTGGGATACAACTTTTTGATATGCAATCCCCATGCTTTTTTCTGATTGAATTCTAACTTGGAACGAACTTTCTCAAAGTCCCTGGAAATAACTACTGTATGCACTCATTTGACCATAAAGTTAAACAAAAATTGATCTAAGTTAGGATTTTATTTTAAAGCAAATGTTCTTGTTTACGTATAAAAAAGCCAAAAAAGGAAAAAAGTCATTATCCGTAAGAAGCATTAAATTGAGGTAAAAATAAAATAACACAATTATAAATAAAAATCATAATTATTCAAGTTATTATGAGAATATTCAGATAAAAAGGAGAAAGAAGCAATTTTATTTGTTCATGTGTCCCTTTTTTGTTGTGACATCTAAATTTGGGCATAGTTTTGACTAGGAAGTCCGTTCAAATTACTATATGAAGTTTGGAATCAGACCTCTAAGTCGATTCTTAAATTGCTTCCCAAGCTCAGAACGAACTAATGAGGTACCCCCTCCTCACCCGTCGTGGGTTTATGTCAAAAAATGTTCAACTCGAACGAGAGTATCTTCCATGCCCATAACAAAGCTAACACCTTAGGCAGCTGTAGGAATTTACATCAGTAGGCTCTTTACTGGCCCAGATAGAGCCTAACATTTCAGAAGGCAGAGTTATTTCACCTCCTCCTAAAAATTAGGTCACTTATATTCTTTCCACATATCTGGAAAAGCAACTACTGCACATGCTCAGTGTACGAAGGGATTAAAAAACCTTTTTGTGATTGCAATATTAAAAATAAAACCCCTATACTAAACCCTAAAAAGAAAAAAACAAAAAATGGATTAGAGTAAATGAATAAAATTAGCATATATTTAAAATAATAAAATATTCCTTGAAAATATTGAGAATTAAAATTAAAAATCAATTGAAACTGAATTAATCAAAATTTAGTTAAGATGTAATTAAATTTAGGCCTGATTCTCTAACTAATCCCTAGTGGAGTTGCCAAATTGTTGTAAAATGGCTCGGACTCGAATCCTGACCAGCCCAACTAAAAAGACCAGTGTACCATGTTATATATATATATATCATTATTCTTTATTTATAAGGGCCATATCATTTTTATTTTTTTTTGTATCTGGGGACAAGTCGTCAAGATAAATTACTTATTTAACTTAACCCTAAATAGTTATCACGAAACGACCATTTATCTTGAAGTCGCCACCAATCTAATTTAGCTAGGTGAAATTGGTCACCTATTGGAGTTTGTATTTTGAGGGTTACAAAACCTTTAAAAACAAACTTCGAGGTCTACGCGAATACCAAAGGTCATGTGAAAAGGTCTAGTAGTCAATTGCGATCACGAGTAAGGATCAATCTTTCTCATGATACTGAATAATCAATACATTATTAACCACATTTTACCTTAAATTGATTTTTAATTTAGTTTCAATATATAGTATCTAGTTATATTTCCAAAAATAATATTCTATGAAAACAATTTATTATTTTGTTTGAGAAAATCAAGTTTTCAGTATTTTTAAAAATCAAATTTTCTTTCATATCCTATTAAAGGACAAAAAAAATACAAAAGGTTTTATCATTCATTTTCATACCCCATCAGAGAACCAAAAGTATATGAAAGATTTTAAAAATCAAAAAATCTTTTATATCCCACTAGAGAACAGAAAAAATACAAAAAATTTTATTTTATAAAAAATTAAAAAATCCCGACTTCTTTTTTGGAAAAGATATCTCATTATTAAAATAATCCATAAAACCCCTCTTATATTTTGGAAAAAATTTTACTTATTATTTTAACTTAGAGACATTGCCTTAATTTTCTAAAAATTCCAAATTTATTAAGCATATTAATAGAAAAACTGTCTTAAGACCTGGTTTAAATGAAAAGTTTTAAAACTTGATTCTTAAATCTTAAATACGATCAATAAGACCAAAATGTATTTTAAAGTATATTTGACTTGAAAGTATCCTAGTAACTCTAAAGGACTTGGTTTTAATGCCAAATTATCAAAATGCTCTTAAGATATACCTTCGACATTAAAGCATCCCAGTAACCTTAAAGGACTCAAAAAAAGTCTAAAATAACAAACCTATCCCTAATGTGTACCTCTGAAATGAAACTATCCTAGTAATTACATAGGACTTAGTTCTAATGTAAAATTATCAAAATGCCCTTGGGGTATACTTGTGACATAGAAATATCCAGATAATGCTAAAGGACTCAAAAATGATCACAAAAGGTTAAACATATCCTAAATACACATTTTTGGTATAAAAGCATCCTGATGACTACATCGGCCTTAGTTTTAAGGGAAATTACTAAAATACCTTTTAGAGACTACCTTTGTCTTTAAAGCATCTTAGTGACCCTAAAATACAAAAAAAATAGTAAGAAAAACTTTTTTACCCTAAACAAGTAATTTGGATATTAAGGTGACCTAAACTGCAAAATTACAATTAACTTGCATTTCGTATCCTCTCAGAGAACCAAAAAGATATGAAAGTTTATTAATACTTTACACCACCTAAAAGATCAAAGGATATTAAGCATGTTAAGCATATTAATAGAAAAACTATCCTAAGACCCGGTTTAGATGAAAAGTTTTAGAACTCGATTCTTAGATCCCAAATACGATTAATAAGGCCAAAATGTCCTTTAAAGTATCTTTGACTTGAAAGTATGCTAGTAACTTTAAAGGACTTGGTTTTAATGCCAAATTAATCAAAATGTCCCTACGGTATACCTTTAACATGAAAGTATCCCAGTAACCCTAAAGGACTCGAAAATAGTCTAAAATAACAAACAGATCCCTAATGTGTACCTTCGACATGAAACTATCCCAGTAATTAAATAGGACTTAGTTTTAATGTAAAATTATCAAAACACCCTTGGGGTATACTTTCGACATGGAAATATCTTGATAACCCTAAAGGACTAAAAAATGATCACAAAAGGGTGAACGTATCCTAAATACACATTTTTAGCATAAAAGCATCCTGATGACTACATCGGCCTTAGTTTTAAGAGAAATTACTAAAATGCCTTTAGAGACTACCTTCGTCTTTAAAGCATCCCAGTGACCCTAAAGGACATAAAATGGTAAAAAATAACTTTTTTACCCTAAATAGGTAATTTGGATATTAAGGTGACCTAAAATGAAAAAATATATAATTAACCCTAAACTTTTTCAAAATTGCATTTTGTATCCTCCTTGAGAACCAAAAAAATATAAAAGTTTATTAATATTTTACACCCCACTAAAGGATCGAAGTAATGCGAGAACTAATGAAAATGCCTACAATAGGGAAATTTAATGTTAAAAAAGACCATTTTGACCTAAAATGCTAGGTTTTCCTAATAGTCCTTAAATTTTGCAAATTGGTCCCTAAATTAAAGCACAAAATTAAACATCAAATATTAAAATCAACATAAAAATCACATCCAAAATTATAAGAAATGTTCAACCAATTACCTTTGGCCTTAGAACAAAATTTTCAATATTTACAAATACACCCCTAAATTTTCTAAAATTACAAAATGAACTTAAAAAATAAAATAAAAAAGTATTTCAACTTGACAAAATGCATAAAATACATTCCAAAATGTATATAAGGCTTTCGACCAAGCATGGAATGGCCATAAATTATTTTTTTTCCTTCTTTATAAATTAGTCCTTAAACTTTTTATATTTATAAAGTAGCAACAAAATAAAAAAATCATCATATACACGTACATTAGGTTCGGCCAACATCAAATAACCCACCAAAAAAAGTTTTACCATTCAATTAATTGTATAGCCTAGCTTTATCAAGCACAAATCAACATCATCGTGTAAGAAACCATAAAAAATATAAATATAAACATGTTGTTCCAACATATTAATAGGAAAATACCAAGAAAAATAGTATCCATATTATCATATATATATATATATATGTGTGACAAATTAAACATCATAGCACAAAAATCAACGTCATGTCAACAAAAACAAATTTCATGAGAAAAATTAAGCTATTGTTTGCAAAAAGAAACCATAATCAACAAAATAAGAAAATAGTTCATAGCCATTAAGCTTAGCCTTTTCAACATGGACTAAAATCCATGCGCTAAAACATGATTGTGGCTCACTAAAAGGAAGAAAAGTGAATAAAATGAACAAGAACTAAAGATTTTAGAAGAAGATATATCTTAAAAGTTTTAGAACTGAGAAAATTTAGTGCTTATAATGTTTTTTTCTTTTAGAAACCAATCTTTTGATGAGCTATCCTTCCCCTAAGGAGCAAGTTCTATCGAGGGGATGAAAATCCCTTTGGCCGAAAATTGTCAAAAGAAATTCAATTATTCTAATTATATTTTTTATGGATATTTGTAATTTAGAGACAAGATTGCATTAAATTAAAGTGCACTATTAGCTATAACTCAACCTTATTAATGATGATCAAGATAAGATCATCTAATGGCATAGCTATAAAGCAAACTAATTGATTAGGGGAATAGTTGGAATTCGATGAGACTAGTTTTCATGAAACTAGTTCAAAAAAATCCAAAATTAAAATTAATAACCATAAAAAATTTTGGAAATGAAATAATAAAAAAATCTTAATGGAAATTTAAAATCCATAAAATTTTATGAGAAAACCCTTATGGAAGAAAATTGATAAATATAAAAAATTTGAAATTCATAAAATAAATTAGAGTTTCAAAATTTTATTTAACATAAATTTAATAAAAATATTTGATGAATTTTAAAAGTTTTAAACCTAGAAAATCTCATCGAAATATTTTACAGAGTAGAAAATCCTATATATTGAAACCAAAAAAATTCCAAAAATCATTCTAATTTTGAGAAGAATAAGTTGAATTCAATACTTTACTCAAAATATTAATGTATAAAAATAATAAGGATAAAAACTTGAAATCTGAAACAAATTTTATCAAAAAAATTCACTAGCATGACACTTGCACTACAATGAAAAATTCAAAATTAATTGACACAATTGATAATTTTTCGTGGTATAAAATGTCAATATAAATTTTTTTCTAAATATTTTTTTATCTTTTAGAGTGCATATCTGCATAAATACTGCACAAGTATCTGTAAAGATATATGATAATCAATTTCTTAAATTTTATAGAAAAATCTCAAGTATGAGAAATTTAATTGTAATATCATCTGCAGAAATGAATTTTCAAAAGTTGATAAGAAAATACTTAAAAATCGATTTTTCTCTTAAATATTTATCCCTTTTATTTGAGATTGGCCCTCTAGACTATATTTTTTCTAGCATGTGCATACACAACCATTTAAATGTGACTAAATCAGTCTTGCAAATATTTAAAAATTGATTTTTCTCTTCAATATTCGTTCTTTTTATCTGAGATCGACCCTCAAACTATTTTTTTGGGCATGTGAGTACCCAGCCATTTAAGTGTGACTAAATCAGTCTTGAAAATGCACAACTTGCTCGGAAGTGATCACTTTCTACCAGGGTGGTTGCTATATTCTCGTTTTCATATATTTAAGACTATTGGAAAGAGGGCTTGGACGAAACTAAGTGCCAACAAAGGAAGGAGAGAGAGGGAGAAAAAACATGAGAGGAGAGAGATAATATGGTATTTATAGGAGAGAGAATGTTAAATATTATATTTTGAATATATTATTAAATATAAAATATTTAATTATTATATTTTATATTACTTTAAATTTTTTTAATCTATTAATATTAAAATATTATATATTAAATTATATAATATTAAAAGAATGTATTAAATTATGTAATATATAAATTAGTTTTATAATTTATATTTTAATAGATTTAACATAATTTTAAGACATTGTATATTTTTTATTATTAAAATATAAATATTTTATGTTACACATTATTAAATATAATATATGATATTTAATTATTACATTATTATTTTTAGATATTTTAAATATAATATATTAAAATTTTATTTAAATATTTATATTAAAATATTAAAAATTTTATAATTTATATTTTAATATATTTAAGAGATTAATAAAATAAATTTAATATCGTAAATAAAAATTTTATTATTTAACTTAAGGGTTAAAATAGTCATTTCAACTCTAATCCTTATCTATTGTTAATTCAATTTTGATCAACTAAAAAATGCAATATATTCCTCTATCCCATTTAATTAACTAAACTATATAATATTTATTTATACTATATTTTATTTTTATCAAATAATTATTTTATTTTTATATTTTATTATAATAAATCAAACATATTTAATTGCATCTTGCAATCAATTCAAGGTTATGCCTTTTCAGTCGATTCTTTATTTTCTTTTATTTTATTGTTCATTGATAAATCAATTAAAAAATAAAAATATGATATTTGAATTCTTGATTAAAAAAATGTCAATAAAAAAAAGAGAGAAAATTATATTTAATTTCATCCAATCGCCCTTAAAACAGAATAGTAGAATTAATGCAGAACAATGTGGTGGTGGGAAAGTGCTTTACTTCGTTTTTTTTTTTTGTGCAAAAATGAATATTTTTTATAATTTTTAATAATATATATTTTATTAAATATCTTAAATTTATATTTAATATCATATATTTAATTTAGTTTAGTAATATTTAAAATTAAATTTGTATTGTTTAATTTATGATATTAATTTAAAAACTTCATTATTAATGAGTCATATAGGAGAAGGCTAGATAGGGAGGACGACCTAGTAGTAGTACTAGTGCCTACCATACTGATCTCTTTAGTGGCTTACCTAAAAAACTGATCACCACCGCAATGGCCCATGCTTATTTAATGTGAGGCCCCTGCTTCTTGCATTTTCACGCTCTGAAATCTGGTTGATCTTATTTGCTTTTATTATCTTTGGGGGTATTTTCAGGTAGCTTTCCGGTGTATATACTAAGGGCAACGTTAACGGTGACACTCGTTAAGATTTTAAAAATAAAATTTTTATAATTATTATAATATTTTTTAAAATTTTATAAAATAATTAATTAAATATAATTTTTTAAAATAAATGTAAATAATTTTAACGTATATCTATAAACAATAGTTAAATAAAAACTATACATTAATCCACACCTGATTAGGTGTAATGGTCGTCTTGCGAATGTTCCCTCTGCTATGAAACCATTAACATTTTATTTTATAAAATTTTATTAGAAATTAAAACAGGTAAATACAAAAAATTTCCTAAAAAGACATAATTAGTAGTCATATCAATAACCACTTAAAAAGCACAAATCAATTGAACTACATTAGTTATCAATACTAACATTTTATAATCAATTCTAAAATTAAAAATACTATATATTCTTAATCATCTATCAAATTAATTATTCTATCTTTAACTAATGATTTTATTTTTAAATTAAAATATTGGTTTAGTTATTAAAGTAAAATTTTCATAATTAATATTTTTTATGAATTTAGATATTATTAATTATTATCTATATATTTTCTTATCAACTTAAGATTTTTTGAGATATTTTTATAATAATTTGCTTGAGAATTTTTTTTATTTTTCAAATCAAAAAATAGTTTTAAAAATTATTTATTTAGGACTAAATGTAAGTCCAACAAATATTCAAAAAAAATTATTTTTGGACTTAATATAATTTGATTTTACTAGTTTTCAGAAAGGCAAAAAATTTTATGTGCTTTGCTTTGAAATGCAAGTTCAAATTGATATCCAAAAAAATTTATGTTTCCTAGACTCAATAAAATTTAGAAGATTTCAAGTGAAGAAAATTTTCAATATGATTTACTTGACTGGAACTTTTATTCTTCAAAATAAAAATATTCTTGAACTCCAACATTTTCCTCAAGAAATCAAATTCTGGAAAATTTGAAAGTGAAGAAGTATTTTCATAATTAAGCTAAAAGAAAATCTAAATAATTGTAATTTGCACATATTTATTTTTGGACTCAGATGTTGGTTGAAAAAAATAATAATTTTTTTTGAAGAGTTCTTTGATTTTTTTATCTAAAGTTTTTGACTTTACAATAAATGTCAAATATATTATTTTTAATATTAAAAATTGGTGATAGAAGAAAAGAAATATAAAATAATAAAGCAAAACAATATTTTTGCGATTTTAAAATTTTATATTTATAATTTGTAAATGAAGTAATAAAATCCCTTGTTTTAAAGATCAATCCCTTAAATGGAAGAAAGCCTCCCTGAAGCTTAAACAATCGATCCCTACCAAATGTTTCCAAATGAATTCCCTCAATAAAGGAGGATCTCCCAAGAGCTTCGAAGCAATGAGCCATGATCAATTCTTCTAATCGTTTAATTAAGAGTTTTCAATTGTTTAGTACTTTAATTTTTTCCAATTCTTCTAGCCAATCTTTATCTATCCTCCATTTGGGTCTCTACGTACTTGTTTAGCAAACGCCCACCCCTTTTGAGATATCTTCTTAGTCTGTAATAAATAATTTGCTAGTCTTAGAAGTGGTCAGCAGGTGAGGTATTTGAAATTCACTTGGTTGATTTGAAAGTTGTAAAAGCGCCCCAATTCTTGAAAAGATGTTTGTAAACTTGAAGAAAAATTGCCTTTTTTGACAAGATTAAGTCAAGGAAGAGGACATAGATACCCAAAGGAAGGACTGAAGCTTTACAAAATATTGAGTTTGATTTTTCTATCCATTTTTCTTCATTTAATTTCAGCTTAAATTGTGAATATTTATTGTCTCATTTTTTTCTCACTTGCATTTATTGAAAATTTATTTTTGGAAAAAATTGGTATCAAACCATTTAACCCCCTCTTTGAATACTCACACATATTTGAGCTAACTTTGAATGATCTTGAAACAAAGTCTTTTAACCTTTTTTTTTTAAATTTATTTCGCAATTAACATAACATTAATAAAGTAAAATTTTATTGAGAAAGCAAAATTAGGCATTATCTGTATTATATTGGAAGATTATCATGATGAAACTTCATGCTAAAAATATAAATGTATCGCTAAATTTTTATATTTATATATATTAATATCTAAAATGAATTATAAAAAATATATATAAATCTATAATGGGTATAGGATTGCCTGCTAATATATCAGATATAGTATTCCCAGTCAAATCGTTTTATCAGATTAAATTGAATACTTTAAGATACACCAAGTTGTTAATTAGAAAATCTATAATCTATATCACATTAATGGATTGATTGATGCTGGTGTGAAAAGTTATGGTAGCAAGTAGTGAGGTTACCACCACTGCGTTTCTTAATTTCTAATCAATTATTGTGATTCCTAGCAAGCTTTTCAGACTTACTTATATTTGAAGTAAGATGCGTTGGTTTTGCAATGCGTTTGCTTTTTATTAAATATTTTATGAAATTTAATATATATATATATATATATTTGGAGTAATATGTATTGATATTATGGAGGAATAAGATTTTGTTCCTATAACTTCTAATTATTGCTTTAAGACAAAAGATTCAACGGTATTGTATCTCGATATCTATGATTTATTTTATGGATGATTAGGAATAATATATAAATTTTATAATTTTCATAAAATTGACTAAAATATAAATTTGATAAAGAAAACCAACAAGTTGAAATTAAGTAGTTTAAAATATTTAGTTTTAGTATATTTATTAGTAATATGATCATTAACTAGTAACATTTTTTCCATTGAAGTTCTTATTTAAATGATAACAATAACAGTAAATATAAACTAGGAGATAATAAATATGTACTAATTTATTTTTTAATGAAAATTATGACTCATGATTATATTTATAAGTAACTTAAATTTGTTTTTATATTAAAATTTTGACTTAAAATTTGTTTTCATTTCATTTACAATCAATTTATCTTTGATTATGGAATTGGATTTCATGTTAAAATTTATTTGTACTTACTATATTATTATAAAAAGTATCATCTTTCTTAATTATAATTAAAAAAGAAAAAAATAAATTATTTTATCACTATAATTGAATTTTAACTTTCATGTTTATTAGTTTATATTATAAATAATTTTTTATTTTTTTTCTTTGATATAATAATTAAATATATGAATAAATAAATATCAATTAACGGATGCTTCTTTCTGGCAAATATTTTTAGGTCAACCACACAGGGACTGTCATGGGGCACATCTAAAATTATGATTAGGAAGCCAAAATTCTCCCATTTTCGTACTATTTACTTCATCTTCCCAAAGCAGCCATTTGACAAGGACGATGCTGTCCACATCCATTTTGTTTCGTTTTTCTTAGTTTATTTGTAAGACATGAAATCTATATAAAAAATAATAACACGAATACTTTTTAACATAATTAAAAAAATTAAAATATTATAAATATACGAATTATAAGATCTAATCTTCGGTGGCTGGAAGAATAAAATTGAAACACTTCTACTACATCTTTTGCTCTCTCTACTTTAGGTGATCTGCATCTTTATCTACCACTTTTGCCCGTACCCTCTTTTCCTTTCAACTTAACTTTGGGACATCCAATGAAAACCTCACCTTTATGCTAAGAATTAGGAAAGATAACCAAACAGTCATGCTTTAGTCCCAATAGGAAAATCTTTGTCAAGTTAATGTTCCAACAACGTGACATGTTTGGAAGATTATCAAACTTTCAAGTCTAATCCACATAAAAATGGCATTTTCTTTTTCCTTTTTCTGTTGAAAATTTCTGTCGTTATTTATGTGAATAAGAATTTTAGTTCAATCACAATCTAACATATCGTGGTATTTTCCTTACCAATTGATATTGATGATGCCCTTTGGACAAAAAAAATAGTGTACTTTTTTAACCTTGTTAGGGCAGGCAAGGAGTCAGCTTAGGAGTAAATGTTTTCAATAGTGTTCTTTTTCTAGCAATGAAAAAATCGTGCTCTCCTAAATTTCAGCTGAATTTTGATACCTATCTCACATGAATTGTAGGGAGGCACATCACTTGCACACGCTGTTGAGAAGAAAATAGAGGTTTCCGGTTTCTTTGAGAAGGAAAAATTTTTTTATTAGATTTTATTAAGTAAATCAACCGTATAAATTGAAAGTTTAATTTAATTAATTCATACAAATATTCTTATAAAATTACATTTAATAAATTTGAGATTCGAATTTGAGCAGCTTTAATTCTATTTCTTTATCCCAAATTATGACCTTATTTAAAAAAAAACAAAGTGACATTGCTCCTTTTTATATTATGAAGCTTCTAGTTCTACATTTGATTTTGAACTTTTGAAGAGATCTGCTATGTAAAACAAGTAAGAGTGCTTAACAATGAAAATGAATGATT
>JBBYHO010000021.1:10704862-10716252 GCA_038382025.1 Adansonia gregorii
CCAAAGTGGAACATTCCATTTTTAAAGTAAAATCCAGAGATCATTTTCATCAAAAATCTCTATATTCCCCATCTCTCTGGGGCGTATATGAGATTAAATCTTTTTCATCAAAACCTGGATTATTTGTATAAAATTCATGCATTCGAAGAGGGTTATATCGAAATAATGACAATTAAGATCGAAAGAATCAAAATCGAGATAAGACATAGCGAGTAAAGTACCGATTTCGGGCATCGCGAAGAGGTTCATACCTCATCACGCATAACCAACTCCTGAACCCAAACGGTGAATCTTTGCATTACATAGACCACGTGATCGATGTTTTGAGTTTCGTAACTTAAAACATAGGTTTCAATAGGCATCCGATCATGCCTAGCCTGAAAGGATCGGTGGCGACTCCAAGCGTTGGCCATTTTGTGATGGTCATATGAGACCAATAAGATGAGTAATTCATCTTATGGTTCCCCTCACTGTATAATAAGTCAAGAATCCATACATTCTCGTTATCATCACATCGTCCAAGAATAGTCTCAGTCAAGAAGACATTTTCCAAGTCAAAAAACTATTTTAAGTCGTACGCACTCTTAAATCCACGAGGATTCACCTCGAGGTACGTTGCGACAGGTACTGAGAGGCTTTCGAGGAGAATTTTTCTCCTAGTGGAGATATTGATGGCATTAGCCAGTTTCGACAGAACGTTAGGCCTTGAGTTATCCCCTCTAGGTATTTGCTTGATGGTGACATGGGCGAATTATTGGGAGAGGGTAGCGACAACCTTTTGGTATTTGGCTAGTAGTTCATCCTTGACGTCGTTTAGATCATTTACCTGGCTAGCTACAAGTTGAGAGTCTGTATGGGCGATTAAATGATTAGCACCCAGTGTTTTGGCTAACTCCATGCCAGCGATTAAAGATTTGTATTCAGCTACATTGTTGGAGGTGGTGAACTGAAAGGAGAGGCCATATTGCCATTCATGACCTTGGGGATCGAGTAGTAATACTCCAGCTCCACTTTTTGTCTTGCAGAAAGAACCAGCAACAAAAATTTACCACTCGATGGTTTTGATGCTTAGGGGTAGATGACTAGGGGTGCTGAGATGATTGCCTGGTCGTGTTGGTTTTGGTGGCTGGTCTTGAGATTCTAGAAAGGAACATTCGGTGATGAAGTCGACGAGCGCCTACGCTTTGATAGTTTTTTGGGGACTGTAGGTGAGTCTGAATTTACCAAGTTTGATGCTCCAACGAATGAGTCGTCCTGTGGAGTTGAGTTTGAGGAAGACGTCTTTAAGAGGCTAGTTAGTGAAGACAGTGATTGGGTATGCCTAAAAGTACTATCCCAACTTTTTTGCTGTAATGACGAGTGCAAAAGCCATTTTCTCTAGCTTACTATAGTTAAGCTCGTCAGCTTACAGTGCCTAGCTAACGTAGTAGACAGGATACTGATGTCCCCTTTCTTCACGGACTAAAACAGCGGTGACAGTTTCATCTAACACAGCGAGGTTGACAAAAAGTGATTCTCCATGCTTTGGATTGGCGAGTAATGGAGGAGTGCTCAAGTATTGTTTGAGTTGGTCGAACGATCGTTGGCACTCTTCTGCCCATTAGTATCCAGCCACCTTCCTAAGCAATCGGAAGAATGGTAAACATTTCTTTACAGATTTGGAGATGAAGCGGTTGAGTGTCGCTATTCGCCTCGTTAGGCGTTGCACTTTTTTTGTTGATTTTTGAGGGCCCATTTGCATGATTGCACTGATTTTTTCATGATTGGCTTCAATACCTCTGGAAGAAATTATAAATCCTAAAAATTTTTTTACGGACACACCAAACACATATTTTAAAGGGTTAAGTTTTATTTTATACTTACGAAGTATGTTGAATGTCTTCGAAAGGTCAATAAGGTGTTGATGAAGAGAAGGGCTTTTGATGAGCATGTCATCCATATAAATTTACATTGAACGCCCAATTTGTTCTTTGAAAAGCTTGTTGACCAAGTGTTGATATATGGCACCTGCATTTTTTAAGCCGACTGGCATGACTTGATAGCAAAAGGTATCATTTTTTATGATGAATGTCGTTTTTTCTTAGTCACAGGGATCTATCTTGATTTGGTTATAGCCGAAGAAGGCGTCTATAAAACTTAAGAGTTTGTGACCCGCTGATGTGTTAACCAATCGATCAATACTGGGGAGAGGGTCGTTGTCTTTTGGGCAGGCTTGATTGAAATTGGTGAAGTCAACACACATTCGCCATTTCCTTGAGGCCTTTTTGACTATGACAACATTAGCAAGCCAGTCGAGATATTTAACTTCCCTGACATAGTGGCATATAGTAATTTGTCAACCTCTTTGTGTATCTCTTGGAGTCATTTCGGAGCAAATTTGCACTTCTTTTGCTTGACCGATAGGGCTCGTGGATCTATATAGAGCAAGTGCATGATGACGGTTAGGTCAATGCCAAGCATGTCAGCTGCAGACCAAGCGATTACGTTGGCGTTCTTTCTAAGGAATTTTGCGAGGAGGTTTTTGTCTTGAGTGTCAAGAGAAGAGCCAATACTGGTAGCCAACTTTGGATCCGAATCATAAAGGGCTATCTTTTCAGTGTCCTTGGCCGGCTGAGGCTTTTGATCATGGAAACCATCTCTGACGTCTAGTTACTCCAAGTTGATCGCCTCTGGTTGTGCAGGCGTAATAGTGTGAACAGACAGTCTAGAGGCATTGTCGTGGATTATGGTCAGCTGGCGTGTAGCTAATTCGATTGACAACAGGTGGCATTGGCGTACGGTTCGTTGGTCAAAATGCATATATCTAATCTTCGTAGGCGTAGGGAATTTCACCATTAGGCAGTAGACTACGGTGACCATTTTTATCTTTTTCATCAATGGTCGATCAATGATTGCATTGTAAGTAAAAAACTGGTCGACAATAAAGAAATCGACCAAGGTGTTCACAGTGTGTTCCTCATCGTCCATGGTTACTGGGAATGTAATCGTCCCTTTGACGGGTATTGGTTGATTGGCGAATCCATAGATTGAAGGTGCTGGGGTCAGGTCACCAGCAGTGAAGCACATGCGAAGGAAGGCGTCCCACTACAGAATTTTCATAACACTCCTGTTGTCGATAAGGATTCTATGAACTTGGTAGTTATCTATGGTGGCGGAGATAACAATGGGATCGTTTTCGCGATCAGATAGGAGCTGTGAGTCGGCATCATCAAAATGGTTCACCCAATTGGTGTGCTTAACACACTTTGGTGCCATGTCGACTGCCATTACAGAATGGAGGTGGGATTTGCGTTTTGACTTGCTAACCACCCAAGTCTCTATCGGACTGACGATCATGCTTATGATGCCAACGATAGGTTGTTTGGGTGTAGTCTCTCGATGCTCATTTAGGGATCATGTGCGATCTTTGGCGTGTAGTTCTTTTTTTACAAATTGCTTAATCGTGCCCTTTCTGATTGGTGATTCGATGGCATTTTTCAAGCTAAAACAGTCTTCGATGGCATGCCTGATGTCGTTGTGAAAATTACATTGCTTTTTAGGGTCACGCTTGCTGCGATCACTTTTCATTGGAGGCGAGCACTCCAAAAGCCCTTCTTTCATTATGGTGTTGAGAATTTGAGATCTAGGAGCCATTAGAGGTATGTAGGACTCGTATTTTACGTGCGGAGTGACCCATGTTCGTTTTCTCATGGGGCTTTATTGTGATATGATGGCTAACATCTTTTTTTGAGGTCGGGTACCTGGGCGATCGGCTAACCGATTAGGCTTTGATCCTCAACCTCCTCTTTGCTCGCAGTCCCAGGTTTTCGTTCGTCAACTCACAATTTCTATTTCCTCGACTTGCGCATATTTCTGCACTTTCTCGTAAAGCTGGTACAGCTTCATGGGTTGGGCATCCGTCAAGGCATTTTTAGGTACCTATGCCGAATGCTAGTTATGAAGGCTTGGATGGCCCATTTGTCATTCAGGTCCTAGACCTCTAGGGTGGTCGTGTTGAAACGCTTGAGGTAATCGCTAATCATCTCGTCATAGTTTTGCTTGATCGCCATTAAGCTGGTAGATGTTCTGGCGGCTGTTCTACAGCTATTGAAGTGGGCAAGGAAATGTCTTCCCAGTTGGTCAAAGTTGGTGATAGATCTTGGGTTCAGGGAGTACCACCAGGTCTATGCCGGCCCTCAAAGTGTCATTAGGAAGATGTAGCATTGGATGACATCCGGCACGTTGCACAGTTTGCAGAAAGCATGAAAATGATTTAGATGGTCGGCTGGATCAATTTTACTATCATAAGTATCGGGAGAGAGTTTAACTTTTCGAGAGACCTGCACCTGGCGGATGTCAGGCGAGGGGGGGTTATGTTCCTCGGATAACTATTCCCAATTGTCTCTCCATGGCTTACGAAGATCCTTGATCTCCTATTTTAAGGCCACTACCAGTTGGGCGAGATCTAAAGTTGATTTTGACGCATGACACTCACTGGTATGATGGGAAGTTCTTTAAGTTATTTGTCGCGGATTGGCATAGAGCAGGAGTTTTCTTCTACTATCGGGCAAGTGGCTCGATCGACTGTAACATACCGCTCTTGCATGTCTGAGTTCGGGTTGTTTGTAGTGTGTTGGTTTAGGCTATCAGTGGGTTACGTGTTTTGGAGATTGATTTGGGAGTTGACAAGTTGTGCCAACTAAATCTGAGATTGTTGGCTAACGGCCAATTGACTAACGATGGCTTGAAATTGCACTTGGTAATGCGCATGGTAGTCTAGCTGGCTAGGTGGTGTAGGTGTACTGAATTGAGTAAAAGGGGTACTGAGGTGTCAAAGGGTGCGTGTAGGGTGTTTGTGGTGATAATGGTGGCTGGGACCGTGGTGCTGGGGCCAGTAGCTTGGTCAGGGTGTGGGATAGAGGTGGCCAGCAACGGGATCAACCTCAATAGGTTTTGATAGTATGCTAGTGGCGAGTGAGACAGCCACGAAGATAGTGAGATGGGTTTGTGGGATGTTTGGATGTTTGATGAGCTGGGTATTGTTGGCGTTACCGAAACTTTGGTGCGATTTATCGCTCCAGACGGTGATGAGGTGTTTTATAGGATGTCAATACTCCGGTCAGCCATGGTCTTTTTTTCGATCGCTTTCCCACAGACGACGCAAATTGTTGATGTCTTCTGTGCGAGTACTAGAAGCCAGGCATAACCCTGCAACACAGAGAAAGTCAGGCAGATGCCAGAGTTCCTACTCTAGGGGCCTCTCCAATGGTTAAGTCAGATGAGTGTTTAATGTAATAATGTATGTATGCTTTCTTAGAGTCGGGTCCTTACCTGTGAGCATGTTTGCCCATTTTATAAGATTTGTTTGGAGATATTGTGTCAGGTGATTTGGTGGTGATGTGACTAACACCAAACTAGGTGTCAGGCTATGATGCCTAGTGGTTGACTCAGTCAATCGGCCGTCATTCAGTAAATGTCAATTCCGTATTTAAGTCGTTATCGGAGATGTCACATCACTATCAGGTGTGATTCGACGATCGCCTTTCTGTTATTGTGTGACGATCGTCTGTTCGTAAAAACAGTAAATCGGGAATGATTCGACGGTCATCATACGTAGAGGTATAACGAAAATAATTATTGATTATAGTCTTTGCTGTTAGACTTTAACAAGAATAATATTTATATTCAAAAATGAAATTCATAAAACAAAAAATTCAGCATATCTTATATCTAATCTTTATAAAAGGATATTAAATTTATATTCTAAGATATAATTTCAAGTTATTATATTAAAAATTTTATTCTTTAATATATTTATAACATTAAGATCGCATTTAATAAAAAATTATATTAATAATACTCTTCGGTAAAAATTTAATTTGAAAGCTAATACTTATTATAGTTCAGAACAAAAAAAAATTTGCCAGTTTGCCACTGAAAAGTTGTGGGCACTACTTGATAACTCAAAGTGCCAAAATATTAAAGAAAAAAAAAACTTATAATACGATTTTCATAGTATATGCTAATAATGTTTGAAGTTGTGCTGAGGTCACAAATTAAATTATACTAATTAAAATAAATATATAAAAGTAATTTATAAAACCATGTATTAATAATTTAAATTTATTTTAAAAAGGGTGAAAAAACCATTGTAATGGTTTTTTTTCCATTTTAAAAATTAATACATTTAATTATTCTATATTTTTAAATTTTAAAATTATTATATAATATTTATCTTAGTTAACAAAATTTTTATATATTTCACCACAAAATGGATGTGCCTGGTACTAATATTTTATTAGTTGCCTCTGCTGTGTAACGAGAATGGGTCAACACCTAGGCACAATATCCTATGCAATATGTACTACGACTTTTACTAGTAGTATCTTTTAATTATGTTTATTTTTACAAAATTAAATAAATACATATTTATATTTTACACATTTTCAGAAACATTAAAAAAAATTTTGAGAAAAGTTTCAAAACGAAAGTCCCATTTCCCCCTTTTCAGTTTTATCAAAAGAAAAAAAAAAAAAAAAGGAAAGAAAGGAAAAGAAAGTAGCACTGTATATTACCAAGAATTCCCATGACTTATGATGGGAGTTGTTTTCTACTTTTGCTTAGATATCCATGAGCCTATGAACATCTTCAGCGGTACGCTTTCTCTGAGTTTTACACTCTCTCACTGCAGAGGTTATTTAGGGAACATTGAAAACAACACAACCAAAGCTCTTTCAGTCCCCTCCAATGGCTGCACCCTGCATATACCCTTTTCTTCTCTCCTTCTGCTTCACATTCTTCATGTTCGCTTCAGCATCAACTGAAGCTGATGCCCTTCTTAATTTTAAGGCTTTCATTGATGACCCGAAGCACTCTCTTTCCAGTTGGTCAAATGCTTCTGGTGTTCATCACTGTAACTGGACTGGTATTACTTGCATTCCAACTCCTTCGCTCTATGTGTCTTCCATTAACCTTCAAAGCTTGAATCTTTCTGGTGAAATACCATCTTCAATATGTGAACTGCCCTATTTGTCGAATCTTAACCTTGCTGATAACCTTTTTAATCAGCCTATTCCACTACACCTCTCTGAGTGTAGTTCCTTGGAGACTTTGAATCTTAGTAACAATCTCATTTGGGGTACCATCCCAGATCAGATTTCTCAGTTTGATGTCTTGAAAGTTCTTGACTTGAGCAAAAATCATATTGAAGGGAAGATTCCTGAGACTATTGGGTCATTGGTGAATCTTCAAGTGCTGAACTTGGGAAGCAACTTGCTTTCAGGAGTTGTTCCTTTTGTTTTTGGCAATTTTAGTGAGCTTGTTATACTTGATTTGTCTCAAAATACTTACTTACTTAGTGAGATTCCGCCTGATATTGGGAAGCTTGAGAAGCTTGAGCATCTTTTTTTGCAAAGATCTGGTTTTGTTGGTGAAATCCCTGAATCTTTTGTGGCTTTACATAATTTGACCACTTTGGACCTTTCTCAGAACAATCTGACTGGTAAGCTTCCACAAACACTAGGCTCTTCTCTAAAGAACTTGGTGTCTTTTGACATCTCAGAGAACAAGCTCTTGGGGTCATTTCCAAGTGGTATTTGTGATGGAGAAGGCCTTAAATTCCTCAGCCTTCATACGAATTTCTTCAATGGTTCAATACCTGAATCCATTTCTGAGTGCTTGAATCTTGAGGTTTTTCAAGTTCAGAACAATGGATTGTCAGGTGATTTCCATAATGGATTATGGTCTTTACCAAAAGTTAGGCTCATCAGAGCTGAAAACAATAGGTTCTCTGGGGAATTGCCAGATTCAATATCAATGGCTGCTCAGTTGGAGCAAGTTCAGATAGACAACAACAGCTTTACTGGTAAAATACCTCAGGGTCTCGGCCTAGTAAAGAGCTTATACAGATTTTCTGCTTCTCTTAATGGTTTCTCTGGTGAACTACCTCCAAACTTTTGTGATTCACCTGTTATGAGTATAATAAATCTTTCCCATAATACACTGTCCGGTCAGATTCCAGAGTTGAAGAAATGTAGGAAACTAGTTTCCTTGTCTTTGGCAGATAATAGTCTCACTGGAGAAATCCCACCTTCCTTGGCTGAATTACCAGTGCTAACTTACCTTGACCTATCTAATAACCGTCTCAGTGGGTCGATTGCTCCGGGGCTCCAAAACTTGAAGCTAGCTCTTTTCAATGTATCCTTCAACCAACTCTCTGGTAGGGTCCCATCATCTCTAATATCAGGCCTCCCAGCTTCATTTTTGGAAGGAAATCCTGGACTCTGTGGCCCTGGATTGCCAAATTCATGCTCTGATGAACACCCGAAAAATCACTCTTCTGGCCTGACTACTTTGACATGTGCCCTGATATCTATAGCGTTTGCTGTGGCAATTGTGATTGTTGCTGCTGGTGTTTTCGTGTTTCATAGATATTCCAAGAGGAAGTCTCAAACGGGTGTTTGGAGGTCAGTTTTCTTCTACCCTCTTAGAGTAACTGAGCACGATTTGATGATGGGAATGGATGAGAAAAGTGCTCTAGAAAGTGGTGGCCCTTTTGGCAGAGTATATACAATCAGTCTACCCAGTGGTGAACTAGTTGCCATAAAGAAACTTGTCAATTTTGGGAGCCAAACTTCCAAAGCTTTGAAGGTAGAAGTCAAGACGTTAGCCAAGATGAGGCATAAGAACATTATTAAAATTCTGGGGTTTTTCCATTCAGATGAATCAGTCTTTCTTATTTATGAATTCATACAGAAGGGGAGTTTAGGGGATTTGATTTGCAGACCAGATTTTGAGTTGCAATGGAGTGCTAGATTGAAGATTGCGATTGGGGTCGCGCAAGGATTGGCATACCTTCACAAGGATTACGTTCCACATTTGCTTCACAGAAATCTGAAGTCAACAAACATTCTTCTGGATGCAGATTATGAACCAAAGCTTACAGATTTTGCACTTGATAGGATAGTTGGAGAAGCTCCATTTCAGTCAACCATGGCTTCAGAATTTGCACACTCCTGCTATAATGCTCCAGGTAAGGGATCCTACAGAAACTTTATGTTTAGAGTAATATAACATTCCTTGATGTATTGTCACATTGATTTATTATCTGCTGAAGTTTAACCCAAATTGATGCTTTCATGGAAGAAAACTGCACGTCATACTAATTGTCAATCATGGAGACTTTTGAACTCTTAAGTGCAGCCCAAGTTCTCCTATCAAAGACCATTTTTCACAAATGGTTTAGTTTCTTTCCTTAGGCACTATAAAGTCAACTGATTAGGCTTCTATTAACCACTCGTTTCTGATAAATTGAGGCATTTGAGATATAGTTATGCAGACCAATTTCGATTGCATGTCTTATATAATTATATTGTATAAATATAGAACTAATCTTATAAAATTTGATGTGTTAATTTTTCTCACTTAAGTTGTTTGATTGCAGAATATGGATACAGTAAGAAAGCAACTGAGCAGATGGATGTTTATAGCTATGGTGTGGTGCTGTTAGAGCTCATAACTGGCCGACAAGCTGATGACATTGAATCCTCAGACTCTCTTGATATCGTGAAGTGGGTTCGTAGAAAAGTTAATATTACCAATGGTGCATTACAAGTTCTTGACCCAAAGATATCAAGTTCTTCTCAAAAGGAAATGCTAGGAGCTCTTGAAATCGCCCTGCGCTGTACTACTGTTGTGCCGGAAAAAAGGCCGCCGATGTTTGAAGTTGCGAGAACACTTCAGTCGCTCGATACAAAGACTTGTCTTACGAATCTGGAGCTCCCTGCTTCTGAGGAGCAATCACTTCCTGTTTGAGTATTGAAGTCTAAGATCACCCCATTGTCGTTCATGTCTTGTATGTAATCCTCATCATCAGCATCATCATCTCTTTCTGACTTTTTATTGGGAAATGTTTGGTCAATGGTGTTCCCTTTTCTATGCCAGAATGTTTCGGAAGTTCATTAATAGTAATATTATGAGGTTTTTACAGGGCATTTCCAATCACACTAATGCACTGCATTCAGCATTAATGCAAGTATTACTAGCATTTATGCTAGTGTGTTTCATGTTCTTTCTGCTAATCAAATACACCGTTGGTTTTTATTCTGAAGCAAATGTTTCATATTTTTCTGTTGTTATTTCATGAAAAATAGTTAGGCTAGTATAAAATGATCTTCAGTTCAACGATAATTAACTCGTTTTTTTTTTTTTTTGCCTCGAAAATGTTTTATGCTTTTGCAATGTTTATGATATTTTTCAAATGCTAAAATAAAAACAAAAAGAATCGATTATATTTCTAATCGTTTTCATATAGAGATTGATCTCCTCAAAAAAGAAAGAAAAGGAAAAAAAAAAATCAACTCCTCAAGCGCAGAGAATTTAAAAAAAAAATTAGAAAATCAAATTAAATTTTTCAAAAATAGAATATTTAATAAGGGATGATATTGACACAAGCAACGTTCTTTAATTTTTTTTTTCTGGCACGTTAAATATAATACCCAAGACAAATCGGGAACGATTGCATTAATGCGTTGTTTGGTTCATAGAAGTGGGAAATTTATTACGGGCACATTCAACACGTTGTAATAATACGGCTGTTTGGTTTGTAGAATGGTTATTTAGCAGAATAGTCGATTATCATCTTATTTTACAAAATTGTTAAATAATTATTTAATGTCATTTATTAAATAGCTATTTCAACCTTTGATAAAATAAGAAATTGCTGGGGGAAATCTCATATCATTCTATTTCACTGAATCAAATTACTGATTATAGTTATTTCATTCCATTCTAGCTCTATGTTATTCTCACATAATAGCTATTCCATTAAAACTTTATTTCATTCCAGTGAATCAAATATAAGGTAATTATTTCTTCTAACATGTAAGATTAAAATCTATGCGGTTGATTCGATTTCATTAATGCAAATATCATTAATTTTTATCATGCCCTGGGGTTCATCTTTAGTTTAATTTTAGTTTTTTCTAAACTTAGCTATTTTTTTATTTTTTTAATATTTTTTGTTCCTGGACTATTTCAGAATCTGTTGACATTTCAAAATACTTGTTTAAAGTTCAGTTCAACCACAAAGTCCATTTAGAATAATTTCACTTAAATAATTATTTATTTTCATGTTAATATTTCAATAACTTTAAATATAAATAAATTTAAATTAAAAAAATTAAAGCTAATTACTTTATAATAAAATAATTTCATAGGTTAAATCAAATTTAGACTTGAAAATTCTTGTCTAAAGTCCAATTAAAGTATGTAAGTAATCCAACCAGTAAATAGATCTTATCATGTATAAATGAAATCCACGTCTAGGCTAAAATAAAAAAAAATAGAATAAATATCCATTAAATGTCAATATTGACAATATCAACAAAAATAATTATTATTTTCCATCTCAT
>JBBYHO010000021.1:10725995-10736255 GCA_038382025.1 Adansonia gregorii
AAGGACCCCAAACATGCACGCTTAATTTAGTAGTAAAATTTTCTTTGATTATTATTATTATTATTATTATTATTATTTTGCAGCATAATTCTCCCATCTATTAACATCACTTCACCAACCTTTGATGAGAACCTGTCTTTTGCCCTCAGTGATCCAATGTCCTTACCTTTGCCAACTCAGTTAGTTCCTCAGTTTGAAGGTCCTGATACAATATTCATCAATGGTACTAATTTCCAAAACCATGGCCTAATATTCCGCATGGTACAGCCAAATTACTCCCCTAATGCTCATGAAAGCTATGGTTTTCTTAGTGAAGTGAACCAAATTCCAGCCCCATTGCCTGATCAGTATCCAATACAGCAAGAAACTAATTCAGTGCTGCTTCAAAATCCCCCTCAATTGCCTTATAATCTGTCTCAAGAGATGACAAACTCTTTCATGAGGCAAAATGTAGAGGAAATGAGCATCTTTGGAAATGGCGAATCAAGCAATAATAAATCCAGCGGTGTCAAAAAGAAGCCTAGAATTACATCAAGGAAGCAAAAGCAAGCTGAAGAAACAAGGTTAGAGTTTCAAACCCTTCTTTAATGATGCATATGAATTTGTTTATTTTGATCATCAGCTGAACAAATTTGTGTGGTAGTGATAAGGGTAACGAAAATACGAGTAACGAATGTAAGAGAAGGCGTCAACCAAGGAAGGAGTTGCAGCGGATTTTTGGTGTGAGAAGCTCAACTTACCGCGGAGTAAGCAGGTTCTGATGGTCCCATCCATCTTATTTAAGTTAATTATGCATGCATATTCTAGGTATTTTTACATTGAAATTGAAAGATGACATCAAATTTGATGCCAGATACACCGGCCGGTACGAGGCATTTTTGTGGGATAACAGTGATCCAAGACAAAAACCAAAGACAGGTCATTAGATTATCTAGTTTTCTCTTCTGTTTTTTCTGCTTTGTATTATTCTTATTCCTGATTAATTATCATCCTCTCATTGATTACTAACCCTGTCGTTGTTGTTCACCGTCCTTCTACACTTGCAGTTTATATAGGTCAGTGATCTCATCCAATGCCGGTTTTTAATAGTGATGACTTGTTCAGGCTTTTAGGAAGTACAACTTAAAAAACTTCATTTGGTTTTGCAGGTGGATATGATGATGAAGTATCAGCAGCAAGGGCTTATGATTTAGCAGCTCTGAAATTATGGGGCAAATTTGCGCCGCTGAATTTCCCAGTATGTTTTCAGTCACAGCATTATTTAATATATTTTACAAGTTTGGTCAATCAATGCTTTAATTAGCAACTAAATTTTTTCTTCATGTATTACTAGATTAGTAACTATGAGTCAGATTTGGTAGAGATGCAGTTTTATACTAAACATGAATATTTTCGCAACATTAGAAGGTAAGTAAGCCTCAAGTTACTTGGAATTATTTCAGTTTTGCATGATATTCCTGGAAAGTGAATAAATTGGTCTGGTCTTTTTCTTTTGTGCTCAATGATTCATTAATACGAATATTTGATTCATTATATTAAAAACCTTCCCAAATTTCAGAAAAAGTAGGGGTTTTGCAAAGGGTGTATCCATTTATCGTGGAGTTTCCAGGTAACATATATATATATATATTGTCTACTTCTCCCAATCTGTTTTATTTTTCATTTTCCAACTCTCTCTCATGAGAAATCACTCTGCAGGAACTCTGATTTCAAGAAATGGCAAGCAAGGATTGGAAAAGGGAAAGAGATTAAAGGAATTTACCTAGGAACATTCAGTAAGTATTGATCTTTAACTTATGTCATTAGTTGATGAAGATGACAATGGCTATTACAATCGAAGTTAACTTGACAATCAAGTAATCATTTACAAGTTATTCTATTATAAATATTAATATGCTATTTCTTCTAGAGAATTACGTTTTTGTTAATTGTTTCAGAGAACTAAACGCTATAACTTTCAAGGATCATATGTCAATTTTTGACCTTATCAGATACTGAAGAAGAAGCAGCCAGGGCTTATGATGTTGCAGCCATTAGGCTCAAAGGTGCAAATGCTGTCACCAATTTTGATTTAAATGAGTATGATCTGATGGGCATTCTTCAAAGTGTGAAGCTACCAATTGGCAAGGGAGCTTCTAAGCTATTGCTGCAGTCTTCGATGGAAGATGTTATTAGGAAGAAAAGAAATACCAATGAGAGAAACTCTTCTTTATGTTTTGAAGAAGATGATGATTCGGGCAGCCCCGATCAGGACCTACTATCAATGTCACCGGAAGAGTTTCAAAACCTACTGGCTCCAGAAGATACTAACATCCAGCATCAGCAGAGTTTGTGCCATTCCAACCAGGACCTGAACCAAACTGTTGGCTCATCTGTTCTTCATGGCTTCCAGAACCCTGATGAGTTTCGGACTAATCCTACTCTAATTCAAGGGTTCAACAGCTTTGGAAGTGAAATGAGCACTGATGGAAATCCAAGCTTTAACTTCAATGTGGAGTTTCCTAGCAATGTGAATTCAGATCGCAATGTGAATTCAGATGAGAACTTTACCATTTCAGGGGGTGCTGAAAATTACACCAGTGGGTTAGAGAAAGGAACTCAAGAAATGCAGCCCCTGAAGAACCTGCATCAAAATTCAGGCTTCCCCTTTATACAAGGTTATCATCAAAATCCTCTCCTTCCTATTCTTTATGGGTACCAAAACTCTGTTGAGTTCCAGGAAAATTTTGCGGGCAATGGCTTGGGAAATTGTGTGGAGACCGACAGAGAGTTTACTGGTAGCTCTAATGGAGGAATATTTCCAGGTAATAGGGGCTCTTTAGGAGCGGCAACGGCAGCTCAGATGCAACCGTGTGAGATTTCTCAGAGCCTGTTAGCTCTGCAAGGACAAGATTTCCTTAGATACTTGACCCAGCTTGAGGATGTTACCGACCAGAACCTCCCTCACAACCCCATTAATTTTCAAACAAATCCCATACCTGTTTATTTGTCGAGTGATGACTACAACCCAGAAGTTTCATGTGATGGGATTTTCAAGGGGATTCCAAGCAGAATGGAGAATGAGAATAATTCTACAGGAGGCCATGATAAGTCAGGCAATGGAGCAGCCATGGTGGAAAACCCAGTCCCAGGAAGAAACACAGGGAACGACGTGATATTCTTTGAAGACTGTGAACCTGACCTTTCAAGTTGTTTGCAAACACTGAATGAACTTGGACCCTTGTGCTTCTAAGTGTGGTAAGGTTTATGGTCGATCACAAAACAAAAAACAACGGGGAAAGGAACTTTGATTATAAAGTTATTGGAAACCTAATAATGAACTTGAAATAAGTCTTTATCTTATGCAATTGCGGTGCATGCATAGCAGATAATTAAGCTTGAAATTAAGAAGAAACGAGCTAATCAATGAGATTATACTTATTGAAATTTTAGTCTTGTTATATTCCTTCTTTTTTTTTTTTGCATTCTTTCTTATTAATCATTAAATTGGTTGCTTTTGGCTATAGCACAATAAACGATATCTATATCAGGACCCAAAAACAGAGAAAGAAATAAGTATTTATTCTATTATATTGAAATCATAATTGCAGTTGATTTCAAGCTCTCAACACATCCAGCAAATACAAAGCAAGTTCTTCCCACTGTACAGTCCAGCCTTTAGACGATATTTGAGAACTCCTATAACTTTGAATCATCTAAAACTTTTCACCTTCTATTTTTTCACTTTCACATTCACTTTTCCTTGGCTACAAAACATGAGAGATATGCACAAAGAAGTAACGTAAACACTCAGGCAGACCATACCTCGCGAAGGAGTTCATATCTTATGTTTGCAACACCATAACCACCATAGCTATGGTTTCCATTTACTCCTCCATTGGCAACAATTGTTGGAGATGATGGTGACTTATCAATTATTGATGTAAGTGGAGAATTCAATTCCTCCAATTCCTCATCACTGGTATATCCTTTCCTCTGTACCACTGATACATTCCTAGATAGATGCGACTTCCCTCCTGCCTCTGCAACTTTTTCTGCAACAACTGCTGAGGATGGAGGAGTATAGACAACAGAGGCAGCTGTATAAGGGAAACTTCTGGCCGACTCCCCTGATAATCTCCGCTCAACAATGGTCTAACAAATGAAGAACCATAAATCAAAAACCAGGCAACTTATCTATTTTTTACCAGTTAAAGGCAGGACCGAGTCCGGGAAAATATGAAACACAAATAGCATATGCAAGGCCGAGATTGAAAATCTTATTATATGGCATTCAATTATTATCTGACAGATGGACTTGCCTCCGCCTTACACCCCCCTCCCCAATAATCTTTAATAGCTATCATCAACTTTATGGACTTGTTAGCAATAGCAAGGTAACCCCAAAGACAAACAAGTAGGAAGCAAGTTGTGAGATAGGGCAGATAAGTATAAAAGCAGTTTCAGCACCTATCATACCTAGGAAAGGTTCTGTAATAGTTATTGAAAAGTCCGATGAACAACTGTGTAGAAAAAGAGAACCCCCAAAACTAGTCATACCTCAGCATTCAAGGCTTCCAATACAGCTCCTGGAACAGGATCGGGACAAAATTCATCTGGAGTGAAGTTGCAGAGAATGCGCTTAACCAACGGAAGACCTATTGATGGGCACACCTGAAACCATGAAATATTCATATAAGTTAGATAGGAACCAAAATCAAAGAGATCAAGAAAGTAATCTACTAATACGTTCATAATATGCAGAGTTCAACTAGAAATCAACCTCCTTTCTTATTGAACGATCCATTAGCATGTCCTTTGGAAGCATCAGAAGATCACTCAGGGAATTAAGAAAAGGGAAGGATTTAAGTTGTCCATCTTCATTTTGTCTAAAATCATCTTGACCGTTATGCTGATCTTCATTTAAAGCGTCAGCATTATCCATGCCAAACATATCAGTCAGCCATCTAGACCAATTACCAACCTGCAAAACAAGCATCTCTTCTTAAGAACTTGCATATAGCTTTTCCACCTAAAAGGTAAATATGAAATGACATAATACATACAGCATTTTTGAGCTGTGCACCAGATCCAAAGCTAAGATCTCCAGCTGGAATAGGTAGAACCTTTGAATCTACAATAGGATCAGAAACAGGGTCTGTTGGCATCTCATGGGCTGACTCCCGCAAAATAGCATTGAACATTGCGACATCTAGCCTTGCAACACACTGCTCCATAACCTAATAAAGTGGATACATCAATTAGCTCACCAGAGAAAAAATGAAAACAAAACTAAGATACATTGTGCTAACTGCTGAAGATTTACAGAGGGCAAACATATATGATTACATACAAATCTTGCAATAACTGGCAAGCAACCACACTCATGACCTCCTGCTCTAACAGGACAAAGTCGTTGGAAAGCATCTTGGAAAGCATTTTTCCATAAGTAAATAGAAAAATTTCCTTGCTGTTGATCACCCAAGGCTGGCCCCAACAACTTTCCAATTGTTTTGCTGGCAGATGAACCCTCAGGAGGAGCTTGCATATATGGAGTAAGAGCCTGAAATAAGGACCACACATGAAATTACTTCTCTTATTTGTAATTTAGAGACCCCAATCTGTAATTTATCAATTAGATGGCCTACATGCTTTAAATAACAATGTCCCTTTAATAAAATTTGACAACTTCAACTATTTACCTGCCACCATACCGACTCAACTATTCGAGAGAATATCCAAGATTCCACTTTTTCTAGTGCAGATGTGAAGGTTCCTGTCTCTTGCCAATCTTCAACAAGCTGCACAAAACCATTTACTTGTTTACTACCAGCAGCACCAGTCCATTTTAGAGTTGTAGCCTTTACTTCAGTCCTTTTGTTACTGCCATTTAACTCAGCAAGCCGTGCAAGTGGGCCTGAGTTGGGTGAATTGCCAAATGCTTGAGAAATGATCTCCCTCAACACAATGGTGTTGGATAACCAGAAGGTTAACCTTAAAACACGAAAACAGAATATTATTCAGCTGCCAACAGTAAATGGCAACATTCTAAAGCACTCATGAAAATAATATGTGATCATAATTTACATACCTTGAAACATCATTACCACAAGATTTTGCAATCAAAATGAGCCCAGACACTGTGTTTTTAGCGATTGTGGCTCGCTTGTTTTGAGCCCAATGCTTGCAAGCATGTATATAGAGTCTAGCAAGACGTCGAGCAGGTGTGTGCACTTTATGTGCAGAGCTCCCATGCTCTGGAGCAACAGAATAAAGAGAAATTTCCAGGGCAGCTACTTCTCTCAGCTCTGCTTCAAGTTTTTCAATTCTTATCTCCATCTCTTTTATCTTTTCATTTAAAGCTGCCTCATTTTCAACTTGAAATTTGTCTTCAGCATCAACAGGCTCATTTTCACTTCCAAAACTTTGAGTGCCATTTGATGTCTCATCCAAGACATCAACTTCTTTTACCTCTTCAGCTTGCTTGTCATTAGATCCTTCTGAAGACTCAGATGAAGGTCTAGTAGAAACTTTAAAGGTGTTTTCCAAAGAACTCTGGGTAGCATCCTTAGGGGGGCCTCCATTAGATTTTGCAGATTTTTTAGGAGTATTATTCAATGCCTTTGAGTGTAATTTATTAGTTTCACGCTCAGATCCCATTCTGGAACCGTGAGAAGAGCTATCTGTGAGGTTATTATTGTAAACACCATTGGAAAATCTGGGAACACTCCCTTCTTTCTCATCCTCAGCTGTCAAGGGATCTCCCAGAGATGATGCTGAATCTTTTATTGTCTCAGAATCTGATTCTTCCTTTCCCTGAGCTGTTTCTCCCTCCATATCACTGGAGCAGTTGTCTAAAATTTCATCCTTTTTTACTTTAGCGGCCATTGTATTACCTTGTGGATCAGGAGATATTTCTTTAGACCTGTTAACATCATCTGCATAATGGATAATCATGTTTTCATAAATTTCAGGGGGCTCAGAGCCCACATTTGTATCACTTACTACAGAACTAGCATCTGATCTAGCTTTTAAAGCTTTGGATTCAGCTCCTTTAGCCTTCAAAGTTTTGCCACCATTCTCTTGATTTGTTTTATTGTTTCTCCTTTCAGTTCTTCCAGGTTGCTTTGATTGGACATTAGCTGAGTTTCTCCTCTTGCCAGTGTCTTTCATATTCGAAGTTGATTCACTTTTTAACTATAATTAAGGAAGAAGCTATGAGAAGGGAGAGAGAATGGCAACCGATATTCCTACCAAATTCGTTAGTTGAATGTTAACACTGGAAGCAAAATGGCATGTAGCTGCACTGCACCTACTTAGGAATAACCTCCTCACTTGAGGGCAGAACAATCTTCTTCGGGCCCTTTTGTCACTTGAGTGCTTCTGCACAAGAGAGAAGCCAGGATCATCAATATTGATTTATCTGTCAGTTGATATTAGCAAAGTTCAGCTGCACTTCACCAAGCACACAGAAATATCTACGTGCTTTATTTGTTCATGGCGGTGGACACCAGAAAAGCAACAGACAATAATCTGATAAAACTAAGAATATTAATTCAACATAGTCTCACAGACATGACCCTGCATCCAATTAGAGCTTCAAGCTTAAAAGCATATGAAGCATGAGCTAGGAGAAAATGAACAAGCAAAAGAAAAGAAAACAAATAACAAAGGGCAGAACCATGCAATTCATTCAACAATAAGAGGCCTAATTTTGTAGGTTCTATGAGACACAAATTACATGGTGAGATTAAAATGTCACAAGGATCTGAAAAAAAAAAGTTCAGACCTAAATCGAAGATGCAATTACAAGCTTCTTGTGAGCCTTGAAAACATCAGCAGCATAAATGGTAGCAAACTGGCAATAGAGAAACGTGTATGTCACTAGGCTAAATTATCTTCTTAAAATCACAATGAAGTCTAACCTACAGCATCAGAGTATAACCAGGAAATTTGAGCAATGGATAACTTCAAGTAAAACAACAAGTAAAATTATACGTTAAATTTTATCAACCTGAAACGATGGGAAATTTGTTTAAATCTCCTGTTTGAAACCTTTACGCCTGTCTAGAATGTGTTTTTGCAACTCATATCAATGACAAAAACTTACAGGTAGAAAATTAATGGTTCAATTCACCATTGCAAAACTGTTTATTAAAATAATGGAAAAATAACATTGGCCTATAATTCATAAATTTAAGTGTTAAAACAATTCTAAAAAAAATCCCCTTCCCTGTGAGACTGACTATAAAATGCCTACATCAGAACAAAGTGTACATTTTCCTTTGATACACATTTCTATTAAAAGTTAAGGCTGAATCAATTCTAAAGCTCAGATGAAAGCGGAAAAAGGCAAGCTATTTCCAGCATTACAAACAATGTTAAACGTGTCTCATCATCAGAACCACAATAAGAAATGACCCCAAAAGAAATTCAGAATGGTCAATGACGCATTATTCAAAAGAAATTTCCTTGGGTATATAGCATTATGAAATAAGAAAAAGAGAGCCTCCAAAATGAATCACAAAACGACAGATCTTGCACATGATACTGCAACCAAATAAAGGGAAAAAAAAACCATAAATACAAACCCAACATGGTAGACAAATTAACAAAGCAGCAAGCTAACGCAGCTGAGCAACTAAGCTAACTTTACTCTTTAGTTGTAATCTCTCTTTCAAGAACCACGGCGGAGGCTTTCAAGTTTTCACCATTGAAATGGACATAGCTTTCTTTTCCTTCTTTTTTTTTATGGGGGGGGGGGGTTGAGGGGTCTACTTGTCAATAAGCGTTGATCTTAACGTAAAAACGACTTAGTTTTCTCCTACTGTCATAGATCTTAATCAAAAACGAATATAGAACCCAAACCAGATGAATGTTGATCGAAATTCAGCACCTCACACCTTTTTTCCCTTTGTTTAAGAAAAAAAAAACTTGATAATTCCAGGAACTCAGCCCACCATTTGAAAAGCTTCAAGCATCTAAAGATCCAAATAATTCAAATCTATAACAGAAAAACCCGAATTGGAACTAACACATAGAAAAAAGAAAACCGACAGCAGATTAGAAAAAAAAGAAAAAAAAATTATTGGACAATGAAAAATCAAAACAGAGAAAACAAAGATCGAAATCGAAGTATTCAGACCATTTCTCGAAGCAAAGAAAACAGAGAGAATGCAGTTTTCTACTTCTTCTTGTTGTCAATTATCTCAACCTATTAACAGAAAAAAAAAAAAAACAGACGTCGAAGAACAAGAAGAAAAAGTAATAACAAAACAACAAAGGAAAAAAAAAAAGGGCCAACCAGAAAAGCTGTAATGCAAAAAAAAAAAAAGGTAAAAAAAATAAAGAAAAAACTAAACTAACACAGACATTTCTTTATTTGAACTTACCAAAGTTTTGTCTTGGGTTGGGTTCTTGGAAGACCAAGTAAAAAGTAAGTTCCAGATTTCAGACAACGAATCCTGACAATGAATCCATTGGGGATTCTAAACCTTCTCTAAAATTAATTTTTTGGCTTTGAGTTTTGTGGAAGGAAGTTTTCTTTGCCTTTTTTTGGTATGTCCGGCGCTGAGGCTGAGTGGAGTCGAGACCAGTGCCAGAAACTGAGGGGGCGGGGGGGACGCATTTAAAAAGGACTTAAAAGGAGAGGGGTGGGGGGAGGGGTCAGTTCTGTTTAAACCGAACGGAAAAAGAAGAGACGAAGGGGCAGATTTGGGGGGCTGTCGGTGGTGGGAGAGAAACCGGAAATCACCGGTTGACGGTTTTTAACTAATTTTAGTAATTTTTACTAGGCTTTTTTCGTAAGATTTATTGGTATACCAAAACTGCCATCATTTTCTGGGCTTGAGTTCAGTCAATTTAATTTAAGAATTTTTACTTAAAAAAATATAATTTTATTAATATTTATATAATATAAATTATTAATATTTTTAAAATTAAAAATTATATATAATATTTTTAAATATTATTTTGATATGTAAACATAACACAAATGATTATATATAATTTTGATTGAATTTCTTTTAATTTCTTTTTTTTTTTTGTTTGTAGATTAACAAAAAGTGGAAAAAGGCAGTTATAAAAATAATAACCGTTAAAAGAAGATAGGGATTGGATTTTGGAATGTTAGAGGTCCATCTACCTCCTATTCTTCTCAGGACCTAATCAGGATGTTAATATAGCACCTTACTTTTATTTATTTATTATTGTTGTCAGTTTTAAGATTATCCAATTGCATAATTTTGTGTAATTTCTCACCTCTTTTCAAGGTGGTTAAGA
>JBBYHO010000021.1:10742984-10755902 GCA_038382025.1 Adansonia gregorii
TATCTTATTCTCGAGGAAAAGGAATTCTCCTTCAATCCTGCGGTCACTGACTGTAAAAACCAGAATGAAAATTAAGCAAGGAAATGTTATATACAGTTGAAGGCTTGAAGTCCAAAGGATTATCCCATTGCACCGTTCGTCCATCGAACCATCTCATATTTACGTTCTCAACATCCAAACCATCAATGTGTTCCATGATAATCCCAGCTGCGCTGTGATTCACAAGCCCCTGACATCCAGGCCGATAGTCGACCAACCCGCCGATATAATTCGTCCATCTTCTGTAAGTTAGATTCATGTTGATGAATCTCAAATTCCTTAGCAGTCCACCTTTAGAACCTGATAAAAAGATACCGTTTTCAGAATTTGCAGTGATGTTTATGAAGTTCAAATTGGAGATTGAACCCTCTGCCGACTTCGAGTCTCGTGGGCAGGTTGTGACGTAAATTGGCTCTGCCCTCCCCCACCATGACGGATCATAATATCTTGTACTGATTTTTATGTTTGAGAAAGTAACGTCGCTTACATTTCCTGGAGAACATAAATCCCAAGCCATTATGGAAACTAGAAAACGAAAAACTGTGTTCGCTAACTAAGCCAGCGTAAAACCAGATAAGTTCGCCAACCCCCCTCCCCACCCCCTCCCCCCCCCCCCCCAAACAAAAAAAAAAAGCTGATAACATTACCTCCATCGCGAATCTGAAATCCGAGTCCTCTATGAGAATCTACAATAGTTATGTTATCAAAGACCAAGTTCTTGAACTCAAACCAGCTAGCACTCCCGAGTTTAATTGCCGAAGATTTTGTTCGAATCCAGCAGTTTGTGGCGGTTAAGTTAAATAAAGGGGAAGTGTATGTCTTCGGGCAAATAGCATCATCTCCTGTATCAATGTGGACTCTTCTAATCACTGTATTATTTGAATCCTCAATGTCTATCCCATCATTGTTGGGTGTGTTAAAATCCCCGTATATTGAAACATCATGGATTGATGTGTTTTCACATCGAACTATGTGCAAGCTGCGATTTTTATCCAAATTGTTCATCAGAATACACAGATAAAATTTGAAAGAACATGAAGAGGTAGACAAACCCAATTGATCATGCAAAATAGTTTGCTTTTTAACAAGCCCATGAAGGACAAAAATCAGAGTCAAATAACTAAATATAGTCCATTCCATGGCGTTAAAACATACATTTGCTAATAATTCACTCAAAATCTGACTGAATTTTCTAGCTTAAATGATTCAACCAATCAATGTGGTTTCCCATACGTTCAGAATGAATCATTTTAGCTTTTAAAAAAAAAAATCCAATCTTTTAAAAGAAATAAATGAAGTAAACCAAATCTCTTGTTTAACTCATCTAAGCCCTTTTTAGTAGCAATTTTCAGGTTTCATTAAGTAACAGACACTGTACCAAGCATTAATAAAAATCATTCTGAACTTAAAATCTGCATTATTTATCAGACCTAAAATTCCCTACATCTTCTTCCTTTTTCATTTATTGCTTCTCAATATATTCATCATTACCATTCACTGTAAGATTCATTCATGCATTGCGAAAGCTATACTTGTGAACGGTATTTAGAGTTTTGTATTGGAGAGAAACAGAAAGAGAAGTAATGCAGGAAACCGAAACCAGCCAAAGTGTGGATCAGTTCCGAACCCTTCTTCCTTGGGCAACAATTAGATCCTAGTACTTCTAAATCAAAATTTACTCTTACATTCATTTTTGTTCAATGCATATTCAGTTAATCCTTCCTTAAATAACAACAAAATCAAAGTAACTCTAAACAAATGGTATCAAATCATCTCATTAAACAATTAACTAAGAGTAAAACATGGTTGACAGCAAATAATCCGGTCCTATGCTAGCCAGTAGCCACCCTAAAATTCTTGAATTAGTAACTTGGAACTATATTAAATTATATCCTAGAATCAAATTTTCAATTGCAAGATGCTTTCCATGGGAAAAAAATAATTTAGAGAGGAAAATGCTAAAGTGGGAGAGATTTACCATCCGGCAGAGTATCCGAGTGAAAAAAAATAAATATCCTAATATTTGATCTATTTACTAGTTATGAGAATGCGTCTACTTAGAAGATAGTACTGCATCTGATGATACAACTAAATATAAGACAAATTATCAATGCTCTGTAAAAGAAAACTAGTCGTACCAACAAAAAAGGGTGTAAATTAAAACAGAAAACAATGCATCAATAGGATAGGCGAATAAGAAACTTTGAGCTTTTATGACCAAGGGGAGTCCAAAGTGAAGTTGACATCCAGACAAGCAAAAATGGGAAAGCCAGCATTCATCATCCTTTAGTGGGGTTCTTTCAGATTAGAGCCATGACTGTGAGGATAATAAGCTAAAATGCATACGCATAGAATGAGACTCTCCGTTACTAAAAAAACCCAAGTTACTCAAATGCTGCAGTAAGCATCGGACATGGATATGTTCAAAAACTTTTAAAATTTCCGCATTTAAAGAGTTCTGGGAGGATTGTATCTCCATACCATGTCCTAAGTTAGTTACATTTGGATGCGGACCTTGCATATGGATACGCATCTGATATGGACATTGTTCAATTTTTATAAGTTTTTCATATATTTAGAGAGTTCTTGAAAGATTTTATTCTCACACCCATACTCAAAAAAATTCGAACATAAATATTTTAAAAAAAAATTAAAACAACATAATCCACCGATACTTGTCAAACACTAATAAAAAAATAACATAGAAAAAAAATGAAGTATGTGACTGTAATTATAGCAATGAAGAAAGGAAAGTGACTATATAATAATAACAAAAAAATAAAAGCGTCACATGCAATGTGTCAGTCATGGATAGGGAGTATCCATCACATAGAAGTCTGGGATGAAATCAAAGAAAATAGATTGGTTCAAATTCAAAATTATTAATTATGCGGAGAGAAATGGAAAAAGGATAAGAAGGTTCACAAAGCCAATACGTTTTTGACACATGTGAAGTGTAAACCTACCAATAGAATGGAGATTTACGCTACATTTAAAATAATGGGGTTTGAAAGATACCCTTTGTTCTTATAATATACTTGTCTTTTTTTTTTTTTTTTTGGTGACCAGATAGATGTGAGTCTCAAACATTGAGGATGAAGTAGCTCAAATCTGGAAAAATATTCTTAGAAAGTTATAAAATCCTGATCCTAAGCAAGACAGCCTCAATAATTTAGAGTGTACACAAATTAGAAACAGAAAGACAAGTAAAGCAAAGAGACTAACCACCAATAAGCCGGCTGCCTTAAGTTAACATTCCAAACTCTAACATTGGTAGAGTCGAGGAAACCCACCAACCTTGGCCTACATTCATCGCCCGAGCAAGCCCCTGTTTGGTTCCAACTCACCATCACATTTTTCCTTTGATCGAACTTCACCACGAACTCCAACCCCTGCCCATCGACAACCCCTCCACCCGTTATCCCTACATCACTTGTATTCTCGGCCAATATCACATACCATTTATCCCACTCTTTTGGGTAGTCTTCCAATTTGGTTCCACCCAAGATGGTGGAGCCTTTTGGGATGTCTAAAACCACGTTGGATTTGAGGAAGATGGTGGCCGTTAGGTAGGTGCCTGGTGGGAAGGTTACATAGCATGGTTTGGCGGTGGTGGTGGTGATGGAGGAGGTGTGGCAACTGTCGATGGCCGCTTGGATGGCGGCTGTGTCGTAGTGTTTGCCGTCTCCTGTGGCTCCGAAGTCTTTGACGGAGATAATGGAGTTGGTGGGAGTATGAGATTGGATGATGGTGGGGAGGATAAATAGGAAAGTGATCACAGTCAGCTGGGCAATTGGATCTGAAGCAGCACCCATTTGTTTTGAGAGCTTTTGTTTTGGCTGTGGTCAACTGATTTGAAAATGGCTAAAAATTTTTAGTTTAGGAAAGCTGAAATCTAATATAAATAAATGGTTTCGTCTTATCAACAAGCAATTAAAATATTAACATTAATATAATACATAATGCAGTCATTGGGAATTTGTATAAACAAAGAAGAGTCTTCGGCCATTGAGGACTGAACGGTTGATGCCTAGGCTAAAGTCCTGGCACAACTATGAATTACTCCGTTGTTATTTGGGGCGTTTCTTTTCAGTGGGATTGGCAAATAGCAATGGTTTCCTTCTTTAAACTGCCATTGTCTTTTCATCAATGATTTGAGTCATTGCCACCTTCCAATCAAGTCAAACCCTTTTGATAGTAATTACAGCAAAATTCGTCCACAACATAGCAGACTGTGACTTCACAACATAACAATAAAGATCCATATAATATACATATATATATATATATTATAGGCAGCTGAAATGGAGTCAGTCAGTCAAGGTGGTTCTACAATCAATAAAAGAAGCTTATCTTATATCTTCAAAACAAAAAAACAAATAATAAACAGATGAGAGCATAATATATATATATATATATATATATACATATACTCAATTAAAGAAGCCGACTTCCATAACAGTAATCATAGTTTGTTCTATGACTTTACAATATGAATCAATCAACCTTGCAAATGAAGTATTCGGTTGAATGACTCTGAGTTGGTATACATAGTAAGATCTATATATTTAATAGTAACAGCATACTGAGATTTGTTGTCTCCGGTCCTGAGAAATTGTAAGGTTTCCAACTGACTCGGGTAAATAGAAGACACGGAAACCCAAAGATAAATGGTGAGGCCTCTCCTTTACTTACTTTCAATCTCTAATATTTGATATATATACAATACTAGTTAAGACTACAACAACTTTTCCATATGCCTAAAAGCTGGAACTTCTTCGGACTTCATAGCTCCATTTTCAATTTGATTCGAGTGCAATGTCGCTGCACCAAAGTCACAATAGATGTTAGTCTCATTCTCAGTTTACTTGGTATGAGAAGAAACATACAACTCATGACATGAAAAAAAAAAAAAAAGAGTATGACTATCAAACTTAAGTTTCGTGCAGCAAACATGTGGAAGCTGACAACAAGGTTTGTGCATCAATTCTTGGCAAAGAAATGAAGTTATCTGCATGAGGTCCCTCTAGAATAAATTATAGGACCTTGAGGAATACAATAAAATATTCGACACCCCTCCCAACTAGCTTCTTCCTTGGTTATCCAGCATTATAGTGCAATAACAGCCAGTGCAGAAGAATTAAAGGGATAAACACATCATGTCTCCTCAAACTACTACCAAATTTCTTTGAAATCAACTCTTTAACTTCAAAAAAGAACTCTTCCAACTGTCAATCTTTTGCAATGCCATTCTTTCTCCAAAATGAGACAATTCAATTTCTTCAAAAAAGAATTCAATTTATTAAATGAAAATGACAATTCAATGGAATCTGTTAGTAAACTTATCAACAACGGCCCAAAAGCCTGAACTCAAGACTTTGTGGGTTGTCCATTGACCATTAGAAGTAAGAGAATAGTTCAAGCCTTACTATTTCTTGTTTAAGATGAAACTTGAAAGTTAGCAGTAATTCAAAACGTTATGTTGTGGTTTTGCATATTTACTAATTATGATAATTTAGAAAGCAAATAACCTCATTTCTTATCTACCTGAATTTGCCGAGGAGTCATAACTTAAAAGCAAGTTCTCCGGAGTATTGTAATTATTGCAGACTTCTTCTCTCCCCCAAGCAGGCGGCTGAATTGCATTAAAATGCCATTGCTGCTGATACTGTTGTCTGTTTCCGTCGACTTGAACCTCATGCCACATCAGAGGCATAACTATGCTGGGTAAGTTACTGTCCATTAGAGATCCACTCTACATGCATTAAATGATGATTAGACATGTTAGTGAAATTTTCAGGTAACTAAATCAACAGCTATTGTCTTGCTCCAAGAAGAGAAACTTGAAGGCATACCATGTAAATGTGGCATCATATAGATGCTTCTACCCAAAATAATCCATTATACAGTTAGTTTATGGTCTTCATCTAATTACCAATTTACAGGCAAGGAAAAGCTCTCAAACGGGTTATGCAGTTATTTCCTTAGAAAAGGGTAATTTAATAGTAGCATTTCAGCATTTTCCATTCAACACATTCTGCTAACAGCATTGCAAGTCATTTGAAGGCCCATGAATATAAAAATTTTCCTGCTATGATGGGCCTACTATTACAATCAGCTGACTGGCAAGCATTTTTCCCAATCACACATCAACAAATAGTTGAAGGCATAAATAAGCAGATGAAGATGGTGGCCTTAAATGATCCACTGCCCTCCAAATATTAATGAGAAGCAACCCTTTTAAGATACCAGGTACGTATCCAACTGAGGAAGCCATAGAATGAGTTGTTTAGGCTTTACCAATCTATATGCAGATTTCATAAACAACAATGCTGAAATGAAAAAGAACTTTTCAAGATACTTCTGCCATAAATATCCTCTAGAGGGATATTGCTGCAGCTTAATCCCACAATACCTATAGAAGGCTGAAAACCTTGCAGAGCTACAGTCAAATGAACAGGGAGAACCACCAGAGGAGCTTTCAATTCCCAATGTTATACTAAGCATATAAGACAAAAGGTGCCTAATACTTACTTCTGCCGTGAATATACTATCAAGGTTGAAATCAATTCTTGGGTTGACAGCAGCAAGTCTCATTGATAAGAACTGCAACCAAAGAAACATCTTACCAGAATAAAACATAGGGATGGAAGATACTGCAAGTAAAGCACAGCATAAAGCACACAACAAGACATGCCAGCCCATTGTGATCTTTGCCAAAATTTTGCAAATTTTTCCTATTCTGATTGGGAGGCAATGCAAATTCTCCCATTTAGCCAGCAAAGGACGTTCACAAGAAGAACCAAGAGATAAATCAAAATTGAAACGGTTGCAAAACATAGAAAACCCCTTCTACAGAAAGTGCCCTGCTACAAATTGGTGAAATCCACATAAAACTCTAGGCAAACATGCAAGATTATTAATATCAGGCCATCTAGACATCTATGATCATTTGAAAGTTATTTTGGTACAAATAAAGACGCTAAAAATTCTAAAAACCCATATGATAAACAATTATTTAAAAAAATCTGGGCAGCAATTTCAATAGGGGCTTATCCAGTGGCCAAGTCCTGTGTCTTTCCCTACGCCCTATTAGTCCATTTGCAATGCTTAATAACACATCTTGAGTTCATAAATTTCTCAATGGTTAAAACCCTTTGGTATCGGAGAAAAAAAATTAATGATTGAGATGCACAGTTCTCACCTCCACTTGATGTTGTAGGGACTGCACATGATTGATGATTTCATCCAACACCAAAGCTGTACCAGAAATCTGAGGCACAGGGATAACAAAAAGTCTTGAATATATTTGAACTTGTATGTTTTCTATAAAGAAGCTCAAACTACAAGGCTCTTCAGAGCAGTCAATTTCTTGAACCAAATGCGTTTTAAAATAAAAAAATAGTTGCAAAAGCTCTTCATGTTGGCTCCTCATTGAATATTTTTATAACAAACACACAAGAATAGGACACCGCCATTTGAACTTTTTCATTTATTGTTCTTATTTGAAACTACAGACAACAATTTGTATAGGCCACAAGAAGGGGCTTTACTTTGACTACATGAATGCATTGAGTGAAAATAATTTCTAAATTCAATGTCAGTTAATTCAAAATTTCAGATATAGTAAACAAATGGCCAGAGCACCAGGCCAAAGAGCAAGAAGTCAACTCAATCAGAAGCCGATAAAATTTTAATTTAGTTACAAAGGCATCCACCTAGATTGAGATTGTTTGAAAATTACGATTTCAACTTTCAAAATAGTCATATTAGTTTAACTTGGCTGCGTGCCAGGAACCATGAAACAGCCATGAAAGAAAGGCATAATCCATGACATGCCGATAGATGGCCTAATCATGGCCTTGTAATAAAATAAGTTCCAAAGCGACTTCCTCCAAATCAGAAATCCAAAACTGAATGCGATTAAAATCATCAAAATTTGTTTGCAACAATTAGGCATCTATCATCATTTAAAATTTCAAGGAGGTCATGACTTGTGATCCAGGAAAAGAAAGGTTATTCACAGCTTTGCCCATCTACTCTCCACTGAATTCTGGTCACCCCATGAAGAAAAGGCACCAGAAATGAATCAGATCACATTTTATTGGTTAAAAAGATCATGCGAAATGTTAAGGCATAAATCAAGATTATATTTCCAGAAATTAAATTAATTAGCCACTATCACATCATGTCCCCATCTAGTTAGGCAGGCATTAGGCATGTAAAAAGCATTTTCTTTTGTCATCCTTTTTCTACTTATCCCATAGAGGACAGATACCGAACTTGTACGAGAAGTTAGCAACTACTCTACATCAATGAAATGGGACCCCATGAAGACAATTAATCTAACAAGCCACCATGTCTACATAACACTTCATGGTAATGTCAAGCATTTCCATATGACTAAATTTTCTTCCACTGTCATCAAACGCCAGAATCATCATTTTACAGAAAACTATACTTTAAATAGAAAATTCAAAGTCCAAAGATTTTATTAAAACTAGAAAAACGAGATTTTCAATTTACTACCATCACTAAGACAACAAATGGACTTGCTATTTGAAAAAGACTTCGAACAAACTCTCCCCACACAGGAAAAAGCAGCTAAAACACTGAAATCACCAAACTGCCATTAGGGCACCAGTGGTCATCACTTTTATTTACTGTAACAAAAGTAATCCACTTATGTGCAAAAGGTGACAAGGACAATACCCTTAATAATAAAAAATAATCTAAAGATGTAATCCCAATTTTTGTGCCACGTTTAGACATATATTCTTAATTTAATCACTAAATCACAATCAAATCATCGATCAACCAATTAATCAAATTCAAACTGACCCTATTGCATCCAGGTACCAACTCCTGCAGTAGCTTCATTCGCGCATTGATCTTCTTTCTCCTTGCCTATAAAACCCGTATTAAACACCAAAATTAGTTTAAAATAAATTAGCAAATACTAATAAGAAAACTAATTAAGAAGCTAATCATGATTTTCATGAAATATTAGTAAATTACTCTCTCTGCTAAGCTATGACTATCCGTTGCTTGTCCCCTGCGAGCTCTAACGTGAACGTAAGGCAGTTTCTCAGCATCATCTGAGCTCTTATTCGCCGCAGTTCTGCTTTTCTTCGTTGACCCTTTATCCTAAAAACCCTCAAAAACAAATTAATCAGCTCATTTATGAAAAGAATGCCAAAAACACTAGTTCAAAATTTTATTTTATTTATGGTTTTCCACCTTTTCTCGATCCTTTCTCTTGATATTCCGTTTCTCCGCCGTTGGATCAGAAACCAACGGCTGAGATGTCTCGGTCTCCGCCGGCTCAGTCTTCATCGCCTTCCCAAGATTCGCGCTTGAATTGTTCGACGTCGTTTCAGGCGCGTTGCCCTTTACATTGGGGTTGTTACCCTCCACAGCAGAGACAGAGGACCTCGCAGCTCGTTCAATCAAATCACTATTAGAAGGAAAAAGATGGCTGCCTTTCAAAGTTTCAACGTTCGCAGCCGGAAAAGCGATAAGCTTAGCCGACTCGGGAGAGCGAAGAAGTTCAACCGCTTGTGGACCCGGGAGTTCAAGAAGAGCCGTAAGAGAACTCACATTATCGGCTGTCGGAGCCGAGATCAAACAGCCGATTTCGTCCGATTCAAGCGCCGCGACTTCCACCTCATCCAACAACGTTACATTCGATATGGTTTCCAACGTCCCGGCGTTTGGCTTCATTATACAACAGGGAGAAAAAAAAAACTAGCCAATTTCGAAATTTCTGAAAAATACCCAGTTCAATTTCTCGAAAATAAAAAGCACCCACTGGGTTAATTAAACCAAATTCAGACTCTAACAGCTTAAAAAAGTTCTGACAGAAACTTTGTTTAGGTTCTTCGATGGCGATCAGGTCAAGCTTAGAAAAAAGGAGTTAACTGTCTTTTTTTCCTGAGAGAGAGTTTATCGCACTGCAAAAGAGATTAGGGAGTTTAATAAATTTTTGTTTATGCACAGAAGTGGGAAAGAAGGAAGGGTCCTCAGTCTCGCAATAAAACTGTACAGTTCCAACTGTACAGTCCGTTGAGATTGGAAGATAGGAAGTTTGTTGGGATGGGTTGGGTACGTCCCCACTAGACCTGTTAATATAAGTCCAACTTATATTAAAAAATATTTTTTATAATATAAATAAATATTAATTTTACATAAATTAGTATTATTTATATAATAAAATAATATTTTATAAAATTTTAATTATATATATTAATATAAAATAAATTATTTTAATAATAAAATCAATTTTTTAATTGATTTGACTTTAACCTTTCAAAGTACGTTTAGATCCGATGCAGTGGGATCTAAAGTTAATATTTTCATCGAACGCAATTTGGGTAACACACCTGTAAAGCTCGAAGCTCCACAGGTACCCAAAATCTGATCTTTTTCTTTTATGACCTCTTATTTAATTTTTTAGTATATAATACAATGTAGAAATTTTATTATTAATATAATGTATATATAGAAAATTTATTATATATAATAAAATGATATGAATGAATTAAAAATAAATATTGACGTAAACAATAAAAATTAAAAACAAATATTATTGAATATATTATTATATCTTTAATTCATCTATTAATAAAATAATCATTTAAAAAATAATTTTATAACTTTTAATTATTTATTAATTTAATAAATATCAAATAATTTAAAATATTTTATTATATATATATATTTTTTAATCTAATATATTTTATAATAATTTTTTTATTATAATTTATTTAATCACAATAATTATATTTAAATTTAAACATATATTTTATTATTATTTTAATTTTATCGTAATTTTTAAACAACTACTTTTACGGCTAATACTATTTTTAATCTCACGCAAAAAGTAATTTCACTGCAGCCTAGATGAGAAAACTTCTGAGGCCATGGCCTGGCCGAGACTATAACATCTCTAGTCCCGCTAGACTTTTAATTTTCATAATTTTTTTACTATTTTATTTTCCTTTTGAATTACATAAAAGACTAAAAAAATGTTATTTTTTAGGATTTTTCAATTCGGGTTTGGTTTTTTTTAATAAAAGATGAATTATGGATTTTATTAATTAAGCTTAAAATAATTAAAAACAAAAGTCCACAATAATTAAATTTGATTTTTATAATTGTTTTGTTGGTGATTGGTTTGATATTTTAGTTAATTTTAAATTTTTTTGAGAAAAATGTTATCACAATTGAGTATTTAACAATAAAATGACATTTAAAATAACGTAACGAATAAATTCCTTTTTAAATTAAAAAAATAATATATTAAATGTAATAATTTTTTTTTAAATAATAGATAATTTTTAATTAATATTAACTGAACTTATCAACCATTAAGTTGGTTATTTAAAGAACGTTTTTTTGTTGTGGGAAATGATTATAGGAAGGCTATACAGTTAGATATTTTATAAATTTTTATTTTTAATTAAATATTTATAGTATAATTTCATTAAATTACTTGGCAGTTCACATTAAATAATAAGTAACAAATTAGATTGTGACATATCTCACAAATATTATGTCATTAAAATTTTTAAAATTCAAAAAATATAGAAAAATTCAAAATAAAATTCAAATTTTTAAAATAATATCTAAAAAATTCAAAATAATTTAAAAAAAATCTAAAAAATTAAAAATTATATAAAAATCTGAACGTTTTAAAAAAATTATAAAAATATCAATAAATTATAAAATGCAATTTAAAAATAAAAGTTTTTAGTTTTTAGTTTTTAATTTCTTATAAAAATTAATTTTTTATTTTTCATATATATTTTAAATTTTAAAGATAATTTTATTTTATTTTTAATGTTTGAAAATTTTATAAAATTTTTGCTTTTTAAATTTATTTATTTGAATAATATGATATGATAAATAATATTAAAATTCAGTAACACATAGCGCGATATTATTAATTAAGACAGTAAAATCATACTTTTTTAATGGTGTTAGAGTTTAACGTAAATTGAGTGATAAAAATATAATATAAGTATCTAATTAAAAATAAAAAGTCATAAAATACTTGCATGAAAAAAAAAAAAAAAAACCATATAGTCGAAAGTCATTTTTATAATTAAGCCTCAAAGGGAACACTAAATAGCCACAATCTGTAAAAAGATTGTGCGCTTCTCCACGATAAAAGAAAAAGTCAGAATTAAGCATGATATACGTTTACTTCGTTTGAAATATGGTTTCAACTTTGATATTATTTAGATTTATTTATATTTATAAATAATTAATTTAAATTTTATTAAGCTTTTTTATATTATATTTTTTAATTTTTAAAAAATAAATATTTTTTAAAATTTAATTTTTAATAATTTAATAATTTTTTATTAAATTTTAAAATATAAATAATTTAATTTTTTTTAATGTTTATATTATAATATCAGAGTTAAGGCCCAACTTGTTCTTTAAATAAGTCTCATTTTTTCGTTTAATTTATTTTCGGACTTAATTTTTTTATCTAAACACTTTTAAAAATTGAAAATGTCTTGATATTTAGACGATTACCTAATCAATGAACACCTCTACTCCAACACCTATGCATTTTTTCTTCGACATAAAAAAAATAATGCATTGACCATAAATTTTTTTAAAAAAAATAATAATTAAATAATCTTCAATTAGAGCTTATAGGTATCAATTAATTAGATCCAAGATTTTATTAACGAATGTTTCACTTTTTAACATTATTATTTTTTAAAAAAAATTAAAATAAAAATGTTTTGGAATATTTTAAAAGAATGAATTTAAAATGAGATTGTATTTTTCTTTTAAATGCAAACTGTATTTGAGAAAATTAAAATTTATTTACAGAAATAGCCAAAGTGAGTCAAACCTTTT
>JBBYHO010000021.1:10800878-10822727 GCA_038382025.1 Adansonia gregorii
CCTGAATCCACAGCCGCTGATCTTTTGCCTTGGGGCTGGGCAGTTATTGAACTGATTTAACGAAGAGTTGAAATACTAACACCAAATCTGTGACAGGAACTGTTTACTGCTAGCATTGATACTTCATCCGCAGCCATACAATGGGCCATGGCAGAGCTCATCAACCATCCAGAAGTATTCCAGAGGCTAAGGGAAGATATTGATTCAGTAGTCAAGTCCAACAGGCTAGTCAAAGAATCAGACGTGCCAAACCTCCCTTACTTGCAAGCAGTCGCCAAGGAAACCTTGAGGCTGCATTCTCCGGTACCTATTTTCCATAGGGAATGCATCAAAGACTGCAAGATCAATGGCTTCGACCTCCAGGTCAAGGATAGAGTCCTGATCAATGCCTACGCCATTATGCGACACCCAAAAGCCTGGAATGACCCGAATAAGTATTTTCCAGAAAGGTTTTTGGAGAACTTCGGAGGAAACAATATGCAAAACAAGGATCAGGATTTTTGGTACCTTCCATTCGGGAGTGGTCGAAGAGTATGCGCTGGTTCCTTACATGCTTATCTAGTTATGCATGGGACGGTTGGGACCTTGGTTCAATGCTTTGATTGGAAAATTAAAGATGGGGAGAAGGTTGATATAACTGTTGGGTCAGGATTTTCAGGTGCGATGGCACTTCCTATGGAATGTTATCCTATTTTACGTTTTGATCCATTTCAGGAATGAAAATGCTAAGCATAGATGGAACTTGAATTGTCGTACTGTTTTTTAAAATGTTCCAATAAGCACTTTAAATAAACCATTGCGAAGTTCTGAGAGTTTGTATGGCTTTTGGGTTTGCAAATGTCGGGGTTATGAAATAATGGTGCAAGTTGAATAAGTTCCTGAGTTCTTTGCAATAGCATATTCCTCTTGTTCTTCTTTCTAAAGCCATAATAGGAAAGTAGGAAAAGGGGAGGTTTTGGTCTTTCTTGCTGGAATTAAGTTTTATTTTATTTTTTGAAAACATATGGGCTTTATTTAGAAATAGGGATCGGTTGGAGGATTGGCCTAGCCAGCTTTGCGGCCCGAACATGAGCGCCTAAACTTCTGAGCTAACACATCCAACATGGAACAGGGAAGAAGGGTGGGGCAGGGGGTCTCTATTTCCGAATTTCTTTGTTTCAATGTTTTTTTACGGATTCAAACTTTGCCATTTAAGTTATGAGATCATAAAGTAAGACTACCAACAATATACTGAAAGTAAAATAAGCATCGGCAACTCTTGATAACTGATAACGCTGTTTAGTTAGACTTAAAAAGATTTGACAATTTTAGATATAACTTAAAAAATAAATTAAAACGACGTAAATACACAGTTGCCACTCATTTCTTAGAATTACAGTGACTGCCTTGATAGCAAAGTCCAATTATTTAAGTCTAATTGTTAGCACTCCATATGCAAAGTTAGTTCTCTTCATCTGCCATACCAAAATTTCATGGCGCCTACTTTTTGCTTCATGGACTACTTCTATCACTTCTTAATCCTGACAATTTCTACTCTTTTTCTAATTTTCTTGGTTAAGTCTTTCAGGAGTTTCAAGTCCAAAGGCAAACATCCACCCGGCCCTCCAGCTCTACCGATCATCGGTCACATTCACCTGTTAAAATCTGGATTACCTTCATCTTTCGAAACTCTAGCCAAACAATATGGCCCCTTGATGCAGATACGTGTTGGAGCTGCTAAATTTGTGGTTGTCTCGGATGCAAAATCAGCTCAAGAAATATTGAGAACATTCGATACTGATTTTGCCTCTAAGTTCCAACCTGGTCCGACGACCTACCACATATATGAAGACAGTTCTTTTACTAACGCTCCTTATGGTGCTTATTGGAAGTTCATGAAGAAATTATGCATGACTAAGCTGTTTACAGGTTCGCAGCTTGATCGATTCATCCATATTCGAGAGCAAGAGGCAAGCAAGCTCTTAAAATCACTGCTGAAGTGGTCCAAAGGAGGAGAGCCATGCGACTTGGCGGCAGAGCTAACAAGTTTGACAAATAACATGATTTACAGAATGGCAATGGGAAGGAGATGTTCAAAAAATCCTAAACAAGCCGCGGAGATCAGAAAATTTATTACAGATAGCATGAAATATGCGGCAAAGTTCCATTTTGGAGAAGTGTTTGGTCCTTTGAGGAAATTCGACCTCTTTGGTAATGGAAAGAGACTTAAGTTGGCTCTAAAGGGTTATGATCAGTTGATGGAGCAGATTATGAAGGATTATCAAGATAATGATCTGAACAATTGCGAAAATGATCATGAGAAAGATGTGATGGATATTTTGTTGGAGACTTACAAAGATAGAAATGCTGAAGTGAAGTTGACTAGGGATCAGATCAAGAACTTTTTCATGGTAATTGTAGTTGCTTAATTTCTAAGAACAGTTACCCACCGTTGATTAAAGTTTAATTCAATTGCAGTTGATGAGCTTAGTTATAAGAAAAATGTTATGATTGAGCTAAAGCTGTCTTTCAATTATTAGTTAGCAGAAAGCTCAGTTTCAACCATCACTTACCAATTAAATCATGATCACTAAACTAGGACTTTTTCTTTCTTTTTCTTCCCCAAAATTTTTTTTCCCGTAAATGACCCTAAATTTCTCTCTTTTTCTTTTCCGTCATTTGTTTCCATGATATATTACTGTTTTGTCCAGTTGCTTCCACAAAATGCTTATTGACAGATTCATATCTGCTGACATAGGAATTATTCATGGCCGGTGTGGATACAACAGCAGCGGCAATACGATGGGCAATGGCGGAGCTTATTAACCATCCCCACATTGTCAAAAACCTTAGAGAAGAGATTGACTCAGTTGTGGGGAACAATAGGCTTATCAAAGAATCTGATGCCCCAAAACTCCCTTACTTGCAAGCAGTAGTCAAGGAAATCCTAAGGCTACATCCTCCAGGGCCCTTACTCCGCCGACTTTCAAACAAAGATACCAAGATCAATGGCTTCGATCTCAAGGAAGGGACTAGAGTTTTTATCAACGTCTACATGATCATGAGGGACCCTAATTGCTATAAGGAACCTGCAAAGTTCTTGCCTGAGCGGTTCTTAGGCAACTATAGTGAAATGAAGGGCCAGGATTTTCATTACCTTCCATTTGGTAGTGGAAGAAGAGCTTGCCCTGGTGCATCTCATGCTTCATTCGTGATGCATGCCACCATTGGAGCCCTTATACAATGCTTTGATTGGAAAGTGAAAGATGGGGAGAAAGTTGATAACCAAGCAGCAGGAGCAGGTTATTCAGGGGCATTTGCACTTCCTCTCGTGTGCTATCCCATCACCCGTTTTGATCCATTTCAGGAATGAGACCAAGATTTGAAACTTGTTTTATTTACATTAATGCACTCGTAATGTTTTTGCTTTTGTTTCATTTGATTAAATTATCTTAGCCTTTGAATTATGTAATTAAGGGCACATCAAAACGATGTTGATTGGAAAATCCTCTGGAATTGAAAAATGCCCTTGAATGTATTGTCGGATGAGGCAATCAGGTAACTGATGGAAAGTTGTTAATACAATTTCAGATAGGTTTAGGGTTTAATGGGTTGGAGGTTTTAGGAAGAGATAAATTACTTTAGGTAGTGGTGGTAACGAGACCTGACAATATTTAATATAATTACATAAATATTATATACATAAAATAAAAAAATATGGTACGATACGATATGAATATATTTTCAAAATCTATCTAATAGGAATTATAAACGTATTAAAATTGAAATCAATGTAAAAAAATTAAACACAATTATGACACGATAAAATATACTAATATGATACAAATTGTTAAATCTAGTGGTAACTAAATAGGCTATTTCGCATTGAAAAAATAAAAATCAAATTGTTTTAGATTCGAATCCAATTGATTACCTCAAGGTTGATCATTTTAGCCTAACGTCTTTTAAGTTTAACGTTGAAGACGTACAAATTGAAATTTAAATTACTAATTTTAAAAATCAAATTAATTTAATTTTAAATTATTTTATTTGAATTATTTTAAAATTCAAAATGAAAGGCTTCAAATTATTGTCTTAGTCAATTGGATTTGAATAGATTTTTCAAATTGAAGTAAGCTTTTCTAACTATAATTTTAGGCTTTTGTATGAGAAATAAACAATTTTGGTTTTTTAAGTTCAGGCTGGGTAAAACGGATAATTGACATTTCTTATCAATTTGTCTTTTTTGTTTTCCCTAAATATTCTATAAACGTTTAAGAGTGATGTGAAGTAAATACCATTGTAACTATATGTCTTTGGAACTCAATTTTACCATTTTTTTTTCTTTAATGCAATATCACCACCATATATACTACGGTTTGGAGTGCGATAAACCTTATTACAAACTCAACTAACAATTAAGCTTTAGCAATTACCTGCAAATAAACTTGTATTTTGAGGATAAGTCGAAATTACCCTGGTTTCATTTGGTTTAAACTTTTTATTTATTTATTCTTTCGAAACTTATTATTTGTTTTTTTCTTTGATTCTTTCTTACAACAAAAAGCACAAAATATATAAAAAATTATAATCGATTAAGAATAATCAAATCATCAAAACATAAATTATAAAATAGTTAACCTACATATAAGTAGATTGATACATTTTATTATCTAAAATAATTACTTATTTTACGTGTGATCTTTTAGAAATGTTATTTATATTCTTAGCCAAACACCTTTTCTAATTAAAAGGAAGTATTGAAAATGCGTAAATTAACTATACATTCATGATCCTTAGGCAATACTTCATTTTCATCAATGGCTTATAAAACTTAAAATTCTCGTTCCCATCCTTTAAAATTTTTCCAAATTCGTTTATTCTATCAACCATCATTAAATTTGATAAAATTTGCCATCTTAGACCGACCTGTACATGCAAGTGAAGTACTACCAATAAAAAATGATTTTTTTTAAATTAAATTAAAATTTATGTTATACGAACATTCACTGACTCAATGTTAATTTAATAAATTTTATTTAATTTTTAACATTATGTTTTATTCACTGGAATGAATAAAGCTATAATAGAATATTTATTCTGTAAGAATGAAATATAGTAGGAATAAAATGAAATCTAGTAGTTTGATTCAGTAGAATAAAACTACATGAGATTCAAAACTTCGACAAAAGGGTTTTGAATCTCCTAAAATAATTTTTTATTTTATCTAACGTCGGAATAGAAATTTAGTGGAAGCATTGAATGGCTATTCAGTAATTTCGTAGAGTAAGGTCGTAATATGCTATTCTACGGAATAGTTATTTTATAAACCAAATAATCTCATTACCTTAGTACACTGAAGATGCCTGTAATAGAATTTCTATTACAGCAAACCAAATGCACTGTAACTTTTTTGTGAAATTGATGGATTTAGGAAACTTTTGAAATATTGAGATCTAAAATTAAAGTTTAAAAGCCGATGAAAATAGAAAATGCACAAAATGATGAATATAATTAATGCATTTTACTCATTAAAAATCCATCAACCAAAAGCTAAGAGTTGATTACGAGCATGAAATGGTTGAAGAGGAACAATTAAAAATGTTGTCAAGCTCGGAAAATTTAGACAAGATTGAAAATTAAGACGGCAAATGTCTTGAATGATGCAGCTCTGATTAATGATTACATATATTCGATATATTATACGTAGATCCGCAACGATTTTGTGGACCACTTCGCCCCATGGACCACTGCTCAAGCTTATGGCAGCATAACATTTTTTTTTTAATTCAATCGTCTCAATGATAAATACGCAGCAGAAGTGATAAACTACGAATATGTGATTTATGAATTAATGACCTTATTGAGTTATTTAAAACATTTTGGTAATTATCTTGGGTGTCCAAAAGCTTTTTGTCAAATCAATTCCTTTCGTAAGCCTCAATTTAATTTTTATTATAATATATAGTACATTTTGAAATGATAAAATATTAAAAGAGAAAACAATGAAATTTTACGTCATTTTTTTTTTTAAATATGTATCTTCTTTGGAGCTTCTTTCATACGTAGTTTCCTATTAAGCTGATGGACTACTAAGCTGTATGTTTTATTATCTGAACACGGTCAAACACAAATAATTTTTTTAAAAAAAATAAAAAAATTAAATAGCATAAATTATACGATATACGATTGAGGAAGAAAATGACCTTCTAAAAGATATTATACATGCATCATATGATTTCCAATTATCGAGTGTGGCCAAAAGGCTGTTCCCTAAGTTAGTCCACTTTCATCGCACAACAAGAATAATTAACATGACTCACGAGGTACCATATAAACATCAATTTTGGTCCCCCTTTCATGTTGCACCAATTTTCTTAATACATACATATAAATGTATAGACATCAATTTCGGTCCCCTTTTCTTTTTTTTTTTAATATTGCAATATAATTAATTCAGCCTGCCTAACCATAATCCTAGAAAAACAAATTTGCATCATTGTAAATAATGTATACAAATTATGGCCGCTCAACCAAAGAATTTAATAAACACAGAAATCAGAAATAAAATAATAATACTTATGACGTTACCATGAATTCCTATTGAAAGCTCTAAGCGTCATCCACTTGGATGCAGTACATGTAAGATATTTTACATTTAAGTCCCATTTCATCGTACAAGAAAATTATAATAAGCATTGACAAACAAATAATCTATTACTAACTGAAAACTACTGGTTTGATCTTGAGTCCCCCGTTCATTTAGAAGTTAGGAGAAGGATAATTACCCAAGCTATATATAATTAGAGGTGTTAATGGTTGAGTCAAGTAAAGTGGTAATCTAAATTTTTTTTTGAAAATTTATTTTGTTATTTAAAATAATATTTATAATTAATTTTAAATAATTATTTATTATTTATTATTTAAATAGTTCAACCTAATTAAAAAAATGTATATTTAAATTTTACCCATGATTAGGTCTGTGTAAATTACAGTTTTGGAAATTCGCCGTACACATTACTAAGTCTATATATAAACCAGGGTTTTGGAACTAAGAGGAATCCAAATGCCTTTTCGCAAAACTTGTTGTTATAGGTCTAGTGCGATACCCAATAAATATAAATGAAAAAGTTGCAGGTGTTGCCAACTCTAGTTCTAGCTTTTAAAATCTCTACTAACATCAAGAAACTATTTAAAAATTAAAAGTACAAAGCATCAGCCGATGTTTGACACCGTACTTTGCATATATGATCCATCTTCTATTGCTGATTGGATGAAATTCTTAGATTATGACCACGAAAAGTAAGGTAAGATGAGACGAAGAACTCATAAGTAATAATTATGGGGACCATTACAAGAAAAGAGAAATGGTAGGAGAAATACATGCATCATCCCAAAGTTTTTATCATACATATTTATTTATTTTTTATTAACTTAACGTTGCTAGGAATTTCATTTTCCCGAATTCACCGTTGCAAGGTGTAGCATTTGGTACGACTAATTTGTGCTGTGAATGATATAATGGATTAATATTTATTCTAATATATAATTCATTATTATGAATTTTATTTTTTTATAAATTTGTAAATTAAATGTTTCTATTTTGATATCAAATTATATCAAAATTATCAAAATTTTTATAAATTTGATCAAAATCATATTAAAATTTAATAAAACTATTACAAATATCATTAAAATTATTGAATATATTATATCAATGATATTACCAAAATTATTTTAGAAGTTATTAAAATTATAATCAAAGGATATCCAAATTATATCAAGTATTACCAAAATTATATCAATAGTTATCAAAATTAACGCAACAAAAAAGTTATCAAAATTATATTAAAAGTTACCAAAAAATATATCAACGATTACCAATATTATGTAGAATAATACCAATATTATATCAAAGGTTATAAAACCTACATTAAAGATTATCAAACTTATATCAAAGGCTAGCCAAATCAGATTGAAGATATTAAAATTATATCAATGTTCTCAAAATTATATCAAAGGTTATCAAAACCATATCAAAAGTTATCAAAATATTACAAATGTTATTAAATTATTATACCAAATGTTACTAAAACTATTATAAATGTTATCTCAACTATTACAAAGATTATCCAATCTTTTATAAATGCTATCAAAATTATATCAAGGTTTACCTAAAATTATATAAAAGTTGCTGAAATTATATTCAAGTTTATCAAAATTATATATAATGTTTATCAAAAGAGTTACGAAAGTTATTAGAGTTATAGCAAAGATTACCATAATCATATCCAAAGTTACCAAAACGAGTACAAATGTTATCAGATTGCATTAAAAGTCACCAAAATTTATATTAAAGATTACAAAAATGATACCTAAATTATATCAAAAATTACCAAAATCATATCATAGATTACCAACTATATTAAAAGTTATCCAAATTATATCACAAATTACCATTATTATCAGAGGTTACCAAAATTGTATAAAGGCTATCAAAATGGCAAAATCATATTGAAGGCTATTAAAATCATAATGGTCATTGAAGTTACAATATTAAATGTTATCAAAGTTATATCTAAGATTGATATAATTGTACAAAGGTTTTAAATTATATCAAATGTTATCAAAACTATATAAAGGGTTACTAAAACCATTAAAAAAGGTCATTAAACTATATCAAAGGTTACCAAACATATATCAAAAGTTACCAAAACCAAAATTATACAAAAGGTTAAAAGAATCATAAGAAAGGGTATCAAAATTATATCTAATGCTGTTAAAATTATCTTAAATTAGCAAAAGTATATCAAAGGTTATCAAAATCATATCAAAAGATATTCAAATAGTTTTGAAGATCACTAAGTTGTATCAAAGGCTGCCAAATTTATATCGAATGTTACTAAAATTATATCAAGATTATCAAAATCATATCAAGAGCTATTGAATTCGTATCAAAAGTTACCAAATCATTTAAAAGGGTAACTAAATTATATTCAAAGTTATCAAAACTATATTGAAGCTATCACAAATATGTTGAAAGTTGTAAAAATTTCTAAAATTATACGAAAGTTACCAAAATTATATCAAAGATTATATCAAAGCTGATCATAATTATATAATGTTACCAAAATTATATTAAAAATTATCAAAAGTATAAGAGATTACCAAAATCGTATTAAAAGTTAACATTTAAAAATTACATTAAAGGTTAACAAAAATTATATAGAAGATTATAAAAAATTGTATCAAAACTTACCCAAATTATTTTGAAGCTTACCAAAATCACATAGAAGGTTATTAAAATTATATTAAACATTGTCATAATAGAGTCAATGGTTACTAAACTTATATAAAGGTTATCAAAATTACATCAAACATTAAAAATTATCAAAACTATATCAAATGCTATTAAAATCATATTAAAGGCTATTAAAATCACATCAAAAGCTATTAAAAACATATCAAATTTTATCAAAAGCATATTTAATATTACTAAAATCATATCAAAGGTTATATTATATATTATATAAAAGAATATGTTCTTATTGCTACTTATTATATATTTATGTTAAAATCATTCATGTCTAATATCATATGGTAATACATTTTATTGTAATTTCACATAATTTTACGATCTAAGTGTACTACGAATGTAATTTTAATTATCATCATTGTTTATATCTTAATATTTCAATTCTCATCAAGAAAATAATTTTTTAAGAATTTTCTTGTCTTAATATGTAGATAAATAAACTACTGATTCTTAACTAATAATTTCTTTAACATCCTTTACAAAAATTATTATTATTATTATTAACTATAAATTTGGAAGTATTGTTCTAATAATACGTGTTAATAAAAAAGAAAGTATGTAAAAATTAGTTAATATTTAATATAAATAAAAAATTATCAATTGAGAAAAGTTTACTTTGATAAAGACTTTAATGTTTGTAAAAAAAAAGTAGTAAATAATTTATTAATTTTTAAAAATTTAATTTAACAAATTATTAAAAGTATATACGTGGTTAATAATTTATACTTTTGGAGTTACTTTTAAATAAAAATACCGAAATATTGTTTTCCCATCCATTCATTGCTTAGGTTCAATGTCATTTTACTTTAGTCGACAAGAACATAAAATGTAATAGCTGCAGGTTCCAGCAATACGCACTACAGATATAGTTTCTAATGGTAAATATCGCAAGATCATCACAAAATTTGTTGGAAAAACTTGAAGTAATTATTGAGATAGAAATATTATTTTTCTCATCTATTTTTTCTTCTAGTTCTTCACTTTTATTCACTCTATCTATGCAAAAGGACTACCTGATCAAACTTGTAAATGTATACTTAAATATCAGAAAATCTCACGTACTGTGCATCGCAGAAATTCTATGGAGAAATTCAATTTCACCAAGCACCAAACATATGACAGTTCTACGACTTAATCATGTAATCTATTATGGCTTTGTGAAACGGACCTTTGACCAAATTTCGTGGTCCCCTAGCTCTCCTGCTGCAAAATTATTTTTGGTAGAAGAACAAGGCTTTTTGGCCCTTATATAAGAACACCTATGAAACCACATTCTTGCAACCCAGATATAAATTTTCTTCCCATTCAACCATGGCTGATCCTCAGGACTACATCATTGTCTTCCTCATCTGGTTCGTAACCATCATACTTCTCCGAGCCATCCTGGGAAAAACAGGAGGCAAAATCCGTCTTCCACCAAGCCCGCGTGCCCTTCCAGTTATGGGACACATGCACCTCCTTGGGCCCATACCTCACCAAGCTCTTAACAAGCTTTCAAACCGCTATGGACCTTTGGTTTACTTCTACATCGGATCAAAGCCGAGTGTGCTTGTTTCTTCGCAGGAACTGGCAAAAGAAGTATTTAAAAATCATGAAACTACTTTCCTAAACCGGCCTAAAATGGCCAATCTTGATTACCTTACATATGGTACCGCAGATATGGCCATGGCACCCTATGGCCCCCTTTGGAAGTACATGAAGAAACTTTGCATGTCTGAACTTCTAGGGACTCGAACATTAGACCAGCTCCATCCAGTCAGACTCGAGGAGATGAACAGGTTTGTAAAATTATTGCAGAAGAAAGCTGAGGCAAGGGAGGCAGTTGACATTGGAGTGGAACTGATGAGGCTGACAAACAACATAATATCAAGAATGCTACTTAGCAAGAGGTGCTCAGATAAAGATGACGAAGCCAATGAAGTGCAGACATTAGTGAAAGAGATGAATAACCTTGGCACAAAGTTCAATTTGTCAGATTTACTTTGGTTTTGCAAGAATCTAGACTTGCAAGGGTTTAGGAAAAGGCTTAAGGATGTTCGGGACAGATATGATATTCTGATGGAGAAAATCATAGCGGAACACAAGGAGGCAAGAAAGAACGGATCTACAAGAGTCAAAGATGTACTTGATATTTTGATCGACATAGCTGAAGACGAAAATGCTGAGATGAAATTGACCAGAGAAAACGTAAAAGCCTTTGTTATGGTAATGAGTCTTAGACTAGATGCATATGTAACAGAAACTTTTACGTGCACGTAAACATATGCATATACATAAACAGGAAGGCACTCATGCATACTTTAGTTTGATCATCAAACAGTATTAACGATAAGACAATTAGAAACACACTAACTGAAGTCATTAACTTGTTCAACAGAGCGTGCTTAAAGTTACATCACCAATGGCAAATCTGAAAAACTAAAAATATTTCAGAATTTTGTTTGTCAAAGATGGGAAGAAAGCTAGGGAATAAAAGACGATAAGAACAATTGATGCAATCAGGTTTCGGTATTAGCAACTATTAATGGTACAGGATAGAAGGCTGACATAAAAGAAATGAATTTTGCAGAATTTTTTTGGGGCTGGGACAGATACATCTTCGATTACTATAGGATGGGGAGTAGCAGAGCTAATTAATCACCCAAATGTAATGGAGAAAGCACAAAAAGAGATTGACTCTGTGGTTGGAAGGAACAGAATACTGGAAGAATCTGACATAGCAAACCTCCCATATCTCCAAGCTATAGTAAAGGAAACACTGAGGCTTCATCCTGGCGGTCCATTAGTTGTGAGAGAGTCAACAGAAGATTGTGTCATTGGTGGTTATGACATTCCAGAAGGAACCAGGCTCTTTGTCAATGTGTGGGCTCTAGGCAGGGACCCCAATCAATGGGATAACCCACTTGAGTTCATACCAGAGCGATTTCTTAGTGAAGAATGGAGGCAAGGAAAGAACCAGTTTTTGGATGTGAGGGGACAGCACTTCAGCCTGTTGCCATTTGGAAGTGGAAGAAGAAGCTGCCCTGGAGCTTCACTGGCACTACAGGTTGTCCCAACAGTCATTGGTATAATGATACAATGCTTTGATTGGAAGGTTGGCGATGGACCAAAGGGAACTGTTAATATGGAGGAAAAAGCAGGAATGACTCTTCTTAGAGCTCATCCCTTAGTTTGTCATCCAGTGGCTAGGCTTTCTCCATTTCCATCACCATGAGAATTCTGACACTGTTGGTTGTCTTGTTGCAAAAATGCTAGTTATTGAACTTTCCACTGCTGTTGATGAAGCATTCAGATAGTATAAATTTGGATGTAAGCCATCGATTGTCATTAGTTTTAGATTCTGTCCACATTTTCTGTTTCAATAAGTTGTAAAATGTCTGATGAGTAGTCAAATTGGGAGGGCCCTGCCTGTGCTGTGGCTTCCTATGGTGTTTACTGTTCAGGTAGACTTGTTTCTTCTTAGAATTCTACTGTTTGGATTTGCCGAATCACTTTTGTCAATAAACTTTCTTTACTTGTGAGTTTTCGATGTGCATGTTTGTATCTCAGCTAGCACAATTCTTCCCGTTTTCAGAGACCTGTCGTGTATAATGAAAGAAAAAAAATAGAACAACCAATGAGATGGAACTGTTCTTAAACACGAAAATACATGGTCAGTCCATTGAGACAGAACATTTTGATTAATTGTGCCAAACAAATTAACTTTGTTTTCATTTTAACTAATAGCATCCATTTTCACCCATTGTGGAAACGTAACACAGAATTAACTCCGAAGAAAAATTCATCTGCTTGTTAAAGGATGGAGAACCTAATTAGCTAAGTTATATATAACCAAAATGCCACCATTCAAAAGTTTTAATTGAGGCTGCTATATCTGAAGATATTGGCAGGCTTGTACAACATGGATTTTTCATCACTACAGTAACAACTAAGATGAGGTTGACAATTACTTATGAAGACATCTAAATCATGCATTTCTTGAAAATAAAGGAAAGATATGTAAAAAAGAAAAAAAACATAGTATAAGACAGAAAATCTAGTGAACAAATCTCACAAAAAGAACTGGAATACCCTCACAGAATTAGTCTCGTAAATATGAAGAATCGTTTTGTTATACCTAAAGTATATATGTAGGCCCAAATCCCAATGAGTTATGGTAAGCCTAAGAGGCCTTGTTGCCCAACGCTGCGGCCCAATCTACCTGTCACAGATCGCTCGTACACTGGCAACACTTGTTCAGGCATATAAGGACGTGAGGTATGCCTTAAACCCCAAGCTTTTAATTCAATATATATTAGACTGCTCTCTTTAGAGCTTTTGTTGACTTTAGGATTAGAAAATATCCCAAACTATCAACTCTGCTTCCCTTTGAGCACTATGTCTTCCAAGGTATTGAGCTTTTCTAAGCACCATCAAAATATTTATTACTAGTCATGTCAGTTCCCATCTAGCTTTTCCTGCCTATCCTGAACAGTTATTGAGCTTAAACATCGTATCAGATCAGAATGGCTAGAACCAACAATAGTGGTTGGTCAGGTTTCTCATTTCTGGTTTGCCTTAGCTGGCCAATTGCAAAAACAGCCAAAAGCAAGTTCTAAATATTGAAGCACGATGCATGAATGAAATAAAAAATCAGTTTTTAACATTAATGAAGGCCTAACGGTTGCTTACAAACATGTTAAGACAAAAAGAATAAAAAAACTTTAGAATAATAAGATTAAAATTATCATTATAATTACCAGCTAAACTTTGGACCTTGTCATCACCGTGTAGATGGCCACTGACCCAGTCGTGACTATCCGCATCATCATACTTTACGGAACAAAGATGAACATCCAAAATGGAAATACAAGATGGATAAAAACTCAGCAATTAATATAAACATAACATCCTCTACAAAACTAAAAAGGCTTACCGTTCGGTGATTTAATAAGGTTCAAAGATGACTGATTTCCAGGGACATTGTCCGTCATTTTGGTCAGAACAATCTTCACCATGAACTGGACCACATCATGTGTTCCATGAAGCCCAGTCGCCCTGCAAATCATTGGACACCTCTACCTGGAAGAATTAAATTTAAGAAATTTATCTTTAGTTATTATTGATTAAGAATATGATTTCACTTTAAGTATATGAAGATAAAATCTCGTATAAATTTTTTAGTTTATTTTCCTTTTTTAATAATAACTTTATGATGGCGAACGAACAAATTATGTGAACTAGACTAAAAATTCATACAGACTAATTAGAGTTAAGTCCTACTATCAAAGAATTTTTATTCTAATTAGTTACTACAAAATTTAACTCTTATTACAAGATTTTAACTTTAATAGGATTTACTAGATAATATCACCTCAATATTAATTAAAATATTTATCTCGATCCACTTAATTATCATGTTGGGCACATAAAATTCAATATTCTACCACTTGGCCTGTATGATAAACCAAGAACTTTAATAGGTGATATTTAAATTCAAATTTTAATCTGGCCATAAGTTACTCTAGCACAACTCCTACCCAATTAAAAATTCACATAGTACGAATCATGATAATAGTATTCTAAAATGAATATTTCTTTCAATGTATTGCAATTCATGATCATCTTTAAAAAATTACTTTATGAAATAAGACTTTATGAATGACTTTCTATAATTATTCAAGATCCACTCGACATGTAAACTTTACGTGCACAAACTAAAACGTATCTATAAACTCTAAGAATGTGAAACCAACAAAATCAAAGAACCCAAACTATATCTTGATAAAATTTAACTAGTCCCATATGATCCACATGAATTTTTAATTGTTTTATCAACAATGATTTAGTCGTGGGATTTACTATAATTAAATCTGTATTGATATATTGTATATCCAATTCTTGCTTCTTTATAAAGTCTCTAACAACAGGCTCTTTTATATCGATTTGCTTGCTGCAACTCATTTTTTTCATTCCTAAAAAAACATGCTGTATAAGAGTTATCGCTAGCAACTCTCAAACTAGAGATAAAATATCTCAACCTTATTGCTTGTGATATTACTTTGTAACATAATTCTTTTGAGAGCTTTCATCCTCTAAGGCCAAGATTACTTTAATATCTACCAAGCACTTTTACTATAAACTTTATGTCAAGTTTCGTATAAACCTGATCATTTATAAGGTTTTCAATACTATATGCATATGTAAAGCCTTTCATATGCTCTTTTTTTTTTCAAATTATTTAGAGATATTGGCTCAATGTCATATCCTTTTTACAATTTAGGCTCTTATAAATGAATAGCTTTGCATCCTAATGCTTCCTATAACTATCTTGATATAGGCTTCCTAAGATAGATTTAATCTTTTCAGACTTATCTCTATGAGTCTTTATGCCTATTACATGAAACTTCAACCAAAATTTTCATATCAAAGTTTTGAAAAAGAAAACATTTATCTCATGCAGTAAAGCCAAATCACTTCTGTGCAAAGAGAATATCACCAACATATAGAATTAAAATTATGACTTTACTATCACTGACTTTAAGGTATAAACAATGATCAACAACATTTTTAGTAAAACCAAATGATATCCCAACATTATTAAGCCTTACATACCATTAGTGGGATGCTTATTTTAGTCTATATATTGATCTTTCAAAGAAACTTTCAGGTAGATTCATGTATACCTCTTTTCAAGATTCTTATCTAAGTAAATTCATTTTACCACTATTTAATGTAACTCTAAATCAAAATGAGCGACAAAAGTTATTATAATTCTTAATAAAACTTTCTTAAAAAACTAGAAAGAATGTTCCATGGTAATCAATATGTCATTTGACTGAAACTTTTGACCATTAATCTAACTTTATATCATTTAACATTACCAAATGGTAATTTAACAAGTTGCTAGACTGGATCATTAGCCATTGATTTCATCTCTTTTATCATAGCTTTATAGCAAAGTTTGAAATATTTACTATTTATGGCTAGTGAAAACGAGATCATTTTTATGTCCAATATCAAAACTAGATTTTATAGGTATACAACCAAGTAATAAAAATAGCCAGTTGCTTACCCATTGGATCTCTTAATTTTATAATCATTTGTATATTTTGTACACCTTTAGTCAGTGAAATTAATGATCTATTGTAAATGTTATACTTGATTTGATTGTTCTCTAGTTAATTTTGTATGTTTATTTTGAGAAATAATCAAACCCTTTACAAAAGATCAATCTAAATAAATTTATTCATTAATATCAATCTTATGAATAAAGCCACTCCCATTAGACTCATGATCCATAAGAAATTTAATATTTCTAGCTTTAACAATTCTAGTTAAATATGAAGGATATTTAAAACTTGTACCCCTTTAAGTTCAATGTATAGCCTATGACTACTAACTCTTCTTAAATCCATTTTCCTTATATTTAGGTTATAATCATTCACTTTAACTGGACAACCTAAGTTCATAAATGCCTTAAATTGAATTCCAACTACTCCGTAATTCTAAGAAAGCTTTAGAAAATAATTTAGTTGAAACTTTAATGAAAACATCAATAGCAGTTTTAATGCATCAATCTATAAACTTAGGATAAGGTGTGTGATATCTAAATATTGCTGTGTTTTCTTTAGCTCCCTTTTGTGGACTTATTAATTTGCTTTTTCCTCTATGCAACTAACTTAAGTTTCAAACCCAAGAGTTTAAAACTCCATCATTGATCAATCTCCTACATTTCTATATGGAGATTTGACATAATCTTTATACCATAATTTTGAAGGAGTTTTTTATCTATGGCACATCTTTACCACCAAAATCATATAAATAGTTAACAAACTTATTCTCATAATCAGGATCCAAGTTAATGATGAAAAATCCAATAGATTTTTTTTTTGAAATTTTAATAATAGAATTTAAAAATCTAAATTCAAAATCATTTTACCTAAAAAAATTTGCAAAATGAAAGATAAAACATTTTTTAAAGTTTAAAATAAATCCTAGTTTAAAAAAATGATATTGATATTCCTTAACTATTTTTATAACAGATGTTCCTCCCATTTTCTTTTAGTTTCCTTGACTTTATGAAACCTTAAATGATTATAGGAACATCATCAAAAGATATTCACATAAACATGAATTTAACTTTATTTTTTAGTCTCCCTCTTACACTTTAGAAAATTTTTCCTTATGTATCTAAGTTAATATAAACATGAAGAATTTGATATCATTTTTCTTTATTGATATTTTTCCTTTTACATCTTTTAATACATTTGCCTATTTATCACTTGTTTACTTGGAGTCACTAGGCTAATTAACTTTAAATTCTTGTTCTTTAATTTTTTTTCCTCTTAAACACATATAAACGAGAGTTCATTGATAAACCATTTTCTTTATATGTGTTTCTCATTATCATACTCATTAGGAAAAAGTTAAATATAAAGTAATAAAAAATTTACTCAAAAAACTCAATTTTGAAGATTTAAGACAAGCAACAATGTCTGTCAAATCTCATAATGTGCTAATGCACAACTTTTAGAATTGTTGCACTTTATTTTTGAAAGCTTTCTTATTAGAGTGATAAATAAAGGCCTATTAGATTTAATAATCTAGTCTTTAGTAGCTTCGCAATTATCCTTGACCTTATAACAATTTAAGATGAAGTCCCAAATTATTTTACTAATATAGGATTTAATGTACATTATCCTTAAACATTTAAATTGCTCTCACTACACATAGAAATCTATTTTCTTTTTGTGCATTGTATTCGTTGAAGACAAGTTGTTCACCTACAAAGCTAAATCAAGGTCCTTACATCTAAAATAGCTTAATTAACTCATTCATTAAAATAATTTTTCATCATTGGATAGCATTTAATTTTAACAGCTTTAATGATTATAGTAATAAAAATTGCTATAAAATGCAATGAACTATACTTCAATAGAATAAAATATTTATATTCAAAGGTAAATCTAAACCTTCCTATAAGTTGAGATGCATCATGCATACAATTTACACAACTTTAATAATAATCCATATAACTTTAAAATAGCAAAATTAAATAATCCATAGCTTTGGGTCTAGGAAAATTTAACTTTTATCTTATATTGTTTTATCTTTTAACTATTTTACAAAATTAATTATTTCTCTGTGGGGCTAAATAACTAATTTCATAGTCTAACACTTTATGAATGTCATTTTCTTTATGTCATTTTTAAAGAAAAAATTTTGTTTTAGATAACTACTATTTTATCTAAATTAATTAACTCAAGACACTATGGAAGTTAATGATTTAGAACCTAAATAATAACATCCAATATGTATGCATAAAACTTAATGCATATTACAAATAATTCCTTATCATGCTATTTTTCTTGTGTAGTCATTTAAAAGAAACCTTATTTTAAATAACTACTAATTGTTATCTAAATCAACCAATTTAAAATATTGTAGCGAATCTTAAGCTAGTGATTTAAAACTTTAATAAAGATATCCTTAATATATGTAGAATATTTTATTGCATATAAATAATCGCAATGAAATATAACATTAAATCATATTGACTTATTGCAATTATAGCATAAATAATTTCAAATATTAATGTCATCCTCCGTATATAGTTATTTAACAAAAATTATTTTAAATAACTACTAATTTAACTAAATCAATCTACTTAAGATGCTATGGCTAATCCCAAGCAATTGATTTAGATTCTTTATTATAACATAATATATGTATACCATAAATAATTATATACATGATTTAATAATTCAAATATATGCCAAATAAATTCATGGATGAAACTTTATTGATGTTTATCATATGTATTATTTAAAGAAAAATTTTTTATTTTAAATAACTATCAATTTATTTAAATCATATAAATTAAAATGCTTTATCTAATAACATCGATTTTTTTATGTAGTAAAAAAATTTACATACTACAATGGAATATCAAATTGTCATACTTTAACATTTTCCAAAATCATGACATAATATTTAAATTCCATGACATACTTTCGTTCAATCATATAAAATATGCAGAAAATCATAACCTACTTATTTCATGATATACAGGGATGTGCATATTAATATTGTAATGCAAACAAAAAAACTTAACATTCGTATATGCACTAAACTTTAGACTAAAAGTACACAAATTTTGGGTACTTTAGAAGGAGAGTAGATGCAGCCAAAAGATTCTCAACATGCTAAAATATTTTATCATAAAATAAAATTTTAGAATTTTGTGCATAAACATATTTATTATTCAATTAAGATATAATATTAAATAATGAATAGTTTTTGTGCAAGGAAAATTCCATAAAATAATAGAAAAATAAAAAATCTTAAAATAATCATGTTTGAAAAAAAAAAAAAAAGGCCAAAAATGCCTTGGGACAAAGTCCAACGCGCCACATGCGTTGCTATTGCGTGCAAGCATGGGTTTGGATTGCATCCCAGCCTTTTCTCTATCTCTAATAGAGTCCTACTTGATCCGGTTGGTTTTTCTTTGACCGTTCAAGTCAGTTTGATGTTCCAGGGCCAATATTCATGTTTTTCAATCAATTTTCATGCAATTCATGATACTTTAACATGATTTCACATAAAATTGGAATAACCCATGCTTTAATTTGTTCAAAAACACAAAAATACCATCAAACATTCAAGATTATTTGAATTTTATTTATAACTTGGACCCGATTTGGATATTTCTTTAATTCCACATCCTTTGTTCATAGGTTGTTTTTAACAAAGAATTCATATAGCAAAATTAATTAATGATTTATCCAAACTATTCTTTAAATCTCACCATATCATGAGAAAAATAAAATGAAGAAAAAAAAATAACTAAAGCATAATAATCCATGGACAGTTTTGCATGTGTTTCCATTCTTCATGAATGCAATTAAAGCATTTTATAACATAAATTGATATTAGACATATCCTTATACTATAAAAAGCCAAGAATAAAGAAACAGGAGTTGGTGCCTTAGCTTGCATAATATTCTATCTTATTAATCTTAATGCATGTCCTTCTTAAAATACACAATTTTACAAGCTTAATTAATATTCTTATAAAAATTACACATCAATATGATCTAAATATATACTGAAAAACCTAGCTTTGATGCCATATGTAAGAATTAAATTTAAGAAATGTACCTTTAGCTATTGTTGATCAAGAACATGATCTCACTTCAAGCACACAAAGACGGACATCTCGTATAAGCTTTCTATTCTCTTTTCTTTTCTTAATAATTACTTTATGATGGTGTACAGTTAATTTTATACAATTAATTTATATAGATTAGATTAGGGATCCATATAGACTAATTAGATTAAATCTTACCATCGAAAAATCTTTATTCTAATTAGTCATTAAAGTAAAGTTTAAATTTTATTACTAGACTTTTAACTTGAATAAGATGTACTGGATAATATCAACTCAATATTAATTAAAATATTTATCTTAATCTACTTAATTATTATGTAAGTTATATAAAATCTAATAGTCTTGCACAGATGCCTCCCTCAAGCTCTTCACAAACTTTCAAAAAAACATGCTTGGACAATTAATGCATATCGGGCTTGGATCTATCCTTTGTGTTGTGGCTTCCTCCCCAGAAATGGCCAAGGAATTAATGCCTAAAAAACCACTAGTCGTCTTTCTCCAACCACCAAAAACAGCTGCTGTTAACCACCTTATAGATAGCTGCTCAGTTGTTTCTTCTTTGCTCCACGTGGACAGTACTAGAAGTTTATGAAGAAAATTTTGTCAGATTTTTCTGTTTCTGTAACAATTGGAATTTGCATGAAATGAATTAAAAACTCAATGAAGTTCGTAATAAGTTTGGTGCAAGATGTATAAAATAATTAAGGAGCATGAAGAAGTGAGGAAGGGAATGAAGGATGGGGTGATATGGTTAAAAACGTACTTCATATTAGGTTGTATCGAATAGAAACAGTTCAGTTTTTATTCATTTATATTTTTTATGAAGTTAAATAAGCAATTATTAACATAATTTTAATATTTGTTAGTTAAACGAATCAAGTTTGAACAATGTATTTTGAGTTCATTTATATTCAAAGATAAATTTGATAATAGTTCATTTAAAACTCATTTATTAAATTATTTTTATTTAAAGCTTATTTATTATCAGATTATAATTTAAATTAATAACATTATTTTAGTTTTTATTTCATTTATTTAGAAGAATATTTTAATTTATTATCTTATATTTAAAATTGAAAAAAAATAATATCAGAAAGTTTAAAAATCCCAAATCTAAACTCTAATTTTTTGTTTATTGTCCATAAACCTATATATTTTAATTATTTGTGAACATGTTTAATTATATGCTCATCAATATTAGTTTAAAGTTTATGAATAAATTCATTTACTTTAAATTAATCAAGCTCAAACAAATCTATTAGTAAATGAGCCAAACTCAAAACACAATTTTAAAAAACCTTAACAAATATATACCAAACACAAACATATTCAAAAATAAATAAATAAATATAAACAAAAGCCTTATTCATTCAAGCTTGGTGCATTGACCGCCTTAGCTGAT